>VTPC01003435.1:52940-114118 GCA_011009095.1 Ignelater luminosus | reverse complement strand
GTGTGTGAGTAAAAATTAAATCCGTATGTAAATCCAAAAACAAACATATCTGCACAGTTTACCTGTTCAGTAATGTAGATTTGTATGTTCGTATGCATCTGCGTACGTTTACAAAATGTTCTTTGCCTCATACTCTATCAGTTGTTTCAATTGAGAACTACTTTCCAAAGTGCAAATTTGTAAATAATATAACTCACCTGACTAATGAAGATTTCATAAAAATTAATTGCTTTATGTAATTTTTTATAGAAACAGCTTCATTCTCACGAGAATAGATGTGAAATTAATAGACATAGCCTGCATTTTATTGACGAAGGGTTTTCACTTATTTAATAAACTAAAAATGCTTCTCTAAGCAAATTGTACTCATCTCTTTTTCCTATTCACAATTACAAATCTCGAGGACAACGATATTCCAGTTGCATGTAAAAGACATTTCAAGAACGTGCAGTTCAAGTTCAAATAAGAAATAAATGAATAATTCAATGGCCTTGTAGAAAGTAATCGGCACACGTAACGGTAGCCATCAGGTAGGTAAAGTCATTGTTGATAATTTTAAATACTGTAACTACGAGATGGCTTGTGTCTGTAATCTCGGTTAAGAGTAAATTATATTGATGTTAAAGAGGAGCAACAGTTGTGCAATTAAAGATCTCGATAAACTAACCGAATGAAAAATACGGGAATTAATTATTTTATCAAGAATGTTTATCTAACACTAAAAGCTACTACATCGCACATTTTTAACTAACATCTTTTTTAAAGTGACATGGTTAGAATTATTAGAAAAAAAAAGTTGTACGTTGCTTTCAGGTTATAAAAATGTAGTAGTTATGAATATAAAAATAAGTTTTTATCTGTGACATAAATATTAAAATCAGGTTGTTTGCATTGCTGATAAGTTATTTCTTATGTATTTGTGTTAAGATGCTTGAATTGGTGGGTATAGGTAATAATAAAAGATGAAGCAGATTCAAAAACGATTATTTTAATATGTATCTAACTAAAAATAGAAATTACTAATTGGAATTCACCACACGATTATCAGTTTATTGTTCGATATTACTAACTAGCGTCTTTCTGATTATTGTTCCGTTACAAACATTGACTTTTCTGCATATTAGTTTACAACCTTATAGACCTCTAAACGTCAATAAATAATATAATTCATTGCCGCCCAAAATGTTATGATTATGGAACACAAAACAAGATACACCTCATTCTGTTACTAAAACAATTTATTAACGTGTTTTGATATTTTATTGGTTGCTGTCTAAAAGAAGTAACGGCAACAAGCTTGGTTCTAAAAATTATATTGCCATAGCATTATAGACTAAAGTACTACTGAAAAAAGAATACGGCAAATTACCATTAATAACAAATGGTTAAGAAAAAAATGCTTTTTCCAATTTTACCATGCAAGCTTTCTTTGTGCAATTTGTCCGATATAGCAAAGAAAATCTATGGTCAATAAAACTTCGTAAATTATGAAAAGTGTAGCATTTGAATGCCCGAAACGCTACCAGAATAATTTAATATGTTTTGTATGAAGTCTACAAAAATACTGTAAATTGCTTTTATAATTAAAAGTGTTATTAACTGATTGTCATTTTTGAAGTGAGAATTTAGTATCTGATTCAATTATATTCGTAGCTGTAGTTCTTGTAATGCCGATATTATGTGTATTGGACATTGACAAGTAAGGTCAATCAAAGGAGTGAAACGAAGCAATTTGCTTCTGTGTAGGGTAAAAGCACCAATCCTCTGCCACCTAAAGTATATTTGAAGTTCAAATTCGTTTAAATTTAAAACGAAATAATATTTATCAATGAAACTTTCTGTATAGTTATGCATATTTAAATGATATACATGCTCAATCGTCAAAAGTCATTAAACGTTTAGTTTTATATGAGAAAAAAGTAATTCATTAAAACCGACACTTTAGCCCCGTAATCCGCCGTCAAGGTCCTAGTAGCCGCCCTTTAAGAAACAAAGTAATAAACATCGTATAAACGTGAGGAATGATTATTTTTTAAATGATTACATATGAGTTCTTGGAAGCTTTATTCGGATCACCTGTTTGGCAAATTAAATCTGTTTTAGCGATATCTTCGTTACTCGCCATAAGCATAAAATAATTTAATAATTTTATGCCTTTCTTGCATTTGCTCATAAACGATTTATTGAAACGAAAAGAATTTATTTTAAAAAATACATGCAAATACAAAATAAGTAATAATTAATAAACAAATGAATTTAATTCCTACTTTCTACATGATACTCTTTAAAAGTTAATTTTTCACTTAAGTTGGTTGTTTGGACATGTTGACTTCCTAAAATTAGATTTTTTTTTTAAGAAAATAATAACCATCAAATAAATGATGGAAAGATTAATAAATGTGGGTGCTAATCAACAAAATTAAATTAAAAACTCGGGCAACAATAATATAAAATCTCAGTATTGTGGAATACCTACTGCACGACAGCGGAAAGCGGCGAGCGGGTGACTAGACGAATCTGTGAATTCCGGTGCTGTGCCTACCTTATTTTCGACATTTGTTTAATTACAATCTAGGAATTTTTGCATTAAGTATTAAGAAGGACCATTGCTTTAATTTACCAAACAAAAATTTTTACGAAGATGTCCACAAAAATGCGCAAATCTTACCTAGAATGCAACCGTTTCTCGTTAATAAAAACGCACTCAATGGCAGTCGTAGTAAACACAATCAAGTACTGGCAGTAAATAAATGCTAATGATTAACATATAACTTTTATTTACCGGAATGAATGTAACATAATCCTTAGAACGAAAGATGGAAGATAACACAAAGCTAAAAATCTCCGTTATTTATGGTGTCATAATTTATTTATAAAACAATAATTGATTCTCTGGTGGACCGCTGGAGCTGGACGTACTTAGGTGCGTTTACCCTATATGTCGCAGAGATATGATAAAAACAGGGATTTGATCAGATCCCTGAGAGAGTTGATTAATTCACGAGAGATGTTAAAATGACAACTCGATATGGTCATTTCCCTAAACAAATCCAGTAATTTGATCAAATTTCTAAACAGATTTAGTGAAATGACAAAAATTTTATTGAAACACGCTGTGAATTTGTGGCATCTCCAGTTACAAAGGACATTACTTCTTTTTACAGAAACTCAGCACATGTGGTTATAGCTATTTGAAGAGCGTTTCTAGGAAGCCAATCTTTTATGATGCCAACTGAAATACCAATTTGAAATATTTTTTTTTATATTTAATACGATCCCCGTAATATTGTTTGCATCTAATGGCCCTCTATCAATCAAAACGGTGGAATCCACCACCTCTTTAGATTTTTTCAAAGAAGTATCTTTTATTTTTTAGCAGATCGTTTTTGGTTTTGTGGAGCATGTTCTCTTTGTTCTTTTATATTCCCTTCTTTCTGGCATAAATAGTATAGAATTCTCGATCCATATCCTTCTTCTGTTATCGTATTTCCACATATAGCGTGCACTGGGTTTTTAATAATGTCGCATAAATGGGCTCCAGTAGATTCCATTCCACAAACAACATAAAACGCTTTTTCTTCTGTCAACTGCTTCCCCTTCTGATGCAACTAACAATCCAAGTGTTCTAGCTGTCGATGCAGGATCTTCTGAAGTTGAATTGTTAATTAATTCAATTGTTGGTAGATCCTCTGAAGTTGAGTGTTGTCGTTGTGTTGCTGTTTAACAAATTGATTCATGTTCTCTTCAGTAACAAGCTTTTCAAGCAATTCTGTTGGAATATGAGTAGATTGGAGTCTTCTTTGGCTCTGTTCCAAATACGGCTTTGTACGGCGATCGTTTAATGATAAGGTGAAAAGAGGAGTTCTTTTGAAATTGAACAAAGTAACAACAGATAGCCTAGCTTTTTGTGTCATTGTCAATTAGCCAAACACGTAACGTGGCTTTGACATCTTGATTTGATCGCTCAATCGATCCTTGGTTTGCTGGATGTCTAAGCCAACCATTAACAATTTTGCATGTTAGCGACATGGTAGTTAATTTTTGTATTACAGCAGCCGTAAACTTACGGCCGTTGTCACTTTGTTGTATATGAAAACAATCAACTTTCAGAAAGATTTTTAATAGTTCCATTGCTACTTCAGCTGCTCTTTTCGAAGTCAACGACCACAGAAAGCTGAATTTTGTTGCGTGATCCTGATAATGTAATAGCCATTTATAATTTTCATCTGGAGTCGACTGTAAGTCAACTAAATCGACTTGACCACGATGGTTGAAGTAGCTGGACACAATTGGGCAAACGACGATTGCTTTCCTTGGAAATTTCTTTTTAGATTAACATACCGTGCGCAGTTTTAAAAACTCCAGTACAACCGAAGTGGGAATTAAGTATCTGGATTTCAAATTATACAGCATTCTATCTCTGCCTCCGTGACTAGTTGACTGATGGGATTCCCAAAGTATGTGATTATATTCTTTCGTAGGCTCTATTTTTACAACTGACTCAGAGTTGGACTTTTTCTTCAAAATCAAAGACTTTTTAGTACCTACCTCCATCATATCGTATTTTTTATCTTAATAGTACTGTTTGTTTGACTATTGACGATTTAGTACTGGTGGTCATTTAAATTCTTCAATGACTGTAATAGCTTCTTCTATCCTTTCGCGAGTCCATAACGGTTTTTCTTTATCATACCGTCCTTCTAAAAACATCCTGATAGTTTCATTGAACTGTTCTTCACGCACAAATTTGGCCTGATTCTGATTTTGTCCTGTATCCAAAGCCATCTTTTGATGTGCGTACACTTGGCGGTGGTGCGGTAGAGGGGCGTTGTAACAAGCGCGACGCGGTGCTGTGCAAGTACTGATATGTTATTTTTGTCATTTCACTAAATCTGTTTAGGGATTTGATCAAATTACTGGATTTCTTTAGGGAAATGATCATATCGAGTTGTCATTTTAACATCTCCCGTAAATTGATCAACTCTCTTGGGGATTTGATCAAATCCCTGTTTTTATCATATTTCTGCGACATATACACATGCATAGAGTACTATAAAAGTCTGTTAGAATTTTGTAATTTAAAGTTTTGACCAATAATAAAAACCGAAACAACTAAGGTTCTTTTGTTATTGCTAAATTGATATAGTAAGCTTGAAGGCATGTTCACTTGTTTTAATATATTTTGTTTGGTAGATTTGGAGTAGATAATTGATCAATTATGTTTCATCAAGGAAATAATCATAAATTATTATAATATGAACCAATACATTAATGTGACTTTGTAATAGAAAAAATTAATCAAAAATTATTTAAGATATACATATTTGGAAAGATGATTAAGACTTGCTTATTCAAAAACAACCGTTTGCTCTTTTTTATTCAAAATGTTACCAATTTATTGATCTATTATACGTTATAAATGATTTATTATTTCATAATATAAATTAAACTTAATCTTATAACCTTCAATAAAGAGGTTAATAATTCCATCCGTCGTCAATTATTCAACTTGTTTAATATATTGGGAATTCCTGCTTTTTACCAGGTAAAATCCTTTATCTATTTATAAATAACAATTCTATTAATGCACAGTAGTACTTTAATGGCAAAAAAATTCAGGAAGACATTCCTTTATGCACAAATGGATTTCATAATTCCATTCTATTTAAAGAGCATTCATACATGTATGTGTAATATAGTGTTTGTATATATGATTAATGGTACCGTAATTACCCCACAAATAACTGCCATTTTAATGTTTTCAAATATTAGCTTATTTGCGCGACTGTGGACACCATTAGTAAAAATAACGGTCGGTTCATCAGAGTTGGTTTTGAATATTACGAATATTTATTACGGGATGTATTGACACAGATTCTCTGTACATGTGTACTTACTGTAATATTAACGAGATAATCCTACAAGGATATTACAAAAAACGGTACATAGTACTTAATGAACTCACTAACCGACTTATTTAATTTATATTTATTAATTAAACCATTAATAGGCAAGCAAAGAATTAGGGTGAATTTAGAAATTAATTGCGCATTTAACTTCTAACATTTTAACTAATTTTTGCAATGTTCTTAGTGAGTGGCTGCTCTATTTTATTACATTTTAATGTTTTTACAAATTATTAGTAATTTAAACAGTAAATTTTTCAATTAAATTTTGTGCTTGTTTTGCACGTTTTGTGCAGATCATAATTACCTGTCTACTTTTATAAAAGGCTGTGCTTCATTTTATTTTAGTTTTTTTTTTTATTTTAAAGATGTTGTTTCTGTAATGTATACCAAGACAGTGTAGAGTTATGTTCCTCATATTGTATTCGCAATTACGTTACTAAACATTAGCCTAACAAATGTAACGAATACCATGAAATGCATAGAATAATATAAAAGGGAATACCATATTCCAACTTTGGAAGCTGTATATAGAATTTACATGTTTTATATTCACTTATAAGATTTCTTAACTAAACATATTAGTTCTCTTTTTCCATTGTTTCTTCAATGTTTCAAACGACACATTTATATATACAAAAATTCTTTATACGGATCCTGTTTGTTTTGGAAACAGCTAAGTCTAAATAAAAGCTGCTTATTAAATTGTTTTATTTCTTCATAATCAAATTAAATTTGGAAGTGTATGAAATTAAATTAAAGACTAAACGATACAGCTAACCAAAAATAATCAGAAGGCAAGATAAATGATGTTTCTAGAAGAAAGTTACGATTTTTGAATTTCATTCCCAGCCATACAAATTTTTGTAGTTTGCATCTTTAACTCATCATTTCCAATTGATCAGTTGGTTCAGTAAAATACATCGACACTTCTGAGTCATTCCTATGTGTACCTTCTTAGAGCCTCGAATTTAAAAACCGTATCACACAGTTATTACGATCAATTTTATTCTTTTAAGCTTTGTTATCTGGAACCAAAACTCTTTTTACAAAAAACGTCTTGATTAGCATACACTCAAGTGTTGAGCATGGTCATATTTAAAATTTCATACCAGAAAGTTTTATATTCAGAGCCGATCTCAGAATTCAGTCTCTCTCTAACATCTTGTAACAGTAATTTCATCAATTCCTGTTACAAAATTGTTGTTAACTACCCTTGAGGCGCTGGTTTATAATTTCCTTTAGTCTTAGTCATTTCCCAGTCAATTTCAAGTTGAATATTTCTTTCTTACTAAATCTTACTTGTTGACAGTATAATTTTCCTATTTTCAAATATATTTGTGAATCCGATTGTCTGGTTTGGAGGGAGAATTTTTAGGAGTACGAACAACGACCTTGTCGAGGACGAGGAGAACGCAAAGAGGTTTTGTGCTGTGTTCTCGCTGTAGCCATCTTTGACGCGAGTTTTAATGTTTAAAAGGCCTAAGTCTTAGGCCTTGTTTTACACATGAGGCTGTAATTATCTTTTACGGAAGAATCTCAAATTAGCCTTCTGGAGGCAGCATTCAGTAACATCTGGCGGGAGAATCTTTAGGAGTGCTTCTAGTGGAATTTCTCATCCATGAACTTTGTCCCAATGCTGATTGATTGAAACTTCGAGAAGAGACGTATGAACTTCCAACTAGAAAATGGCTTCCAAATTTTCCATTATTAGTGGAGTCCAGAATTGCGTTTTATAATTGTAATACGTATATTCAAAAAACTTCTAAATAACTTTTGGTACTTTTAAGATAATGAGCTGGGTAATTAACATGACTTTGAAATTAATACTACAATAAAACCAGCGTGGTTTGTTTTACTCAATTAAATAAAATTATACTTTCTTGTGAAGCTCCTTAATTAATTTGGGGTCATATTTAGGTTTTGTCATATAAAGGGAGCGATATTGATATGTACAATTTGTTTTGCTTGTTGTTTGATTAATTTTCAGATGTGTGGATAAGTCCTGTAGCGCTACTTGACATCATCCGAAAGTAAATGTGGTGAGTTACTTAATTACCAACAGTATACTTCAATGTCGTTTCTCTTAAATTGTTTTTTTAATTTATGTTCACTCAAAAATAAGTTGTTCTTTTATAATATTATGCTTCACCATAAAGAGTGTTTTTCTTTTTTTAATTAAAATTTATTTAGTTACTTAAATTTTCAATGTTGCTAAAGATATGAGTATTCTTTATAACTTTAAATTTTTAACAAGGTCGAGTGATAACTATTTTTACAATTTGATTTATTTTATGTGACTGACCCTATTAATAAATCTTTATTGTTAGAGAGATGTATCACAAAGTTTTCTGAAATCGTAATTTTATACTTTTTTAAATTAAATTCTGTTATTAAATTTAAATCTCTTATACATTTTTTGGCTCTCCGCTATATTTCGTGTAATATTTGTTTATCTTTCGAATTAATAGATTTATATATATATTTATAAAATGCATTTCTGTGTTTTATTGTATGTGCAAATGAGAACCTTCACCTAGGGCAACCTCCTGAGCTCGTCTGGCCTAGGACCTTGATCCTAGTTTAAAAATAAAGATATTCTTAAACCCTTTGTAACGCAAGGTTACGTTACAATCTATCCGGGAATATTAAGAATTATGACGTGTTGTAACTGATAATAGTACAGTATTATTGTTAAAACCTCCTTTTAGTGTGGAATAGATTTTGGTGTTCTAGAATTATATGTTAAGGAAAATACTTTATTCATTGTTTTTTGACCTACTATTGCCATGGATACAATTGTCATGGCAATAATCGTTTAGTTAAACTAATCTAACGAACGTAAAAGCGAGCCCTAAAGAAAAATAACTTTAGTGACAAAAACTTTTTCGGCTTGAATAACTTATCTTACTCAACCAGCCTGACAGTTTATCAAAAAACTAAACCAAATTGGAAAACCCTGGTAATCTAAAACGTATGAGTAATTCGGGAAGGGCTGCGCAGATCCAGCATTTTAAATATTTTGAAATACAGTCTTGCATATCCAAACTTAACCTTGAGCCATACCTGTATAAACGTTGTTTTACAAATATGCAATTAATTTTTTTAGGGGTTGGACAGCATAGCAAGAAATATTTCCCTTTTGCCAGAATTGTTGGTAAGCTTTTTCAAGCGTTCGTTGATATTATTTGAACTAAAAGACTTTTTTAGACTATATAGATTAAAAACAAAAAAAGATTCTAAACATCACATCAAGAAGATCAAAATGCATCTCAAGCTCAGAGCTAGTCTACCCATATAAAGCAAAAATGATTGAAAATACGGGTATTCCAGTATTTCATGCCAAGATGTACATATCAGCATGATTTTGGATCAAAAACTAAGCAAAAAGTCTTATTGCACATTGATGAGATACAATTTTCTAAAAAATCTTTTATTTTTTATTAAACTTTGACAATCTCTGTCTTTAACACTTTAGGAGAAAAAAGATATGGTACATAACAAGAAAGGTTTAATTTTTGTCGAGTAATGTGCCTGCCAAGTATTTGTGCTCATTTCAAAACTTTTTGTATATGTACTGATAAAGCATAAAGTAGTGAGATTTAAAATTGACGAAAGAAGAATATCAAGAAGAATTATTAAGTTTTGGAAAATTGAACAGAGGACCTTTATGCAAATTACAATCACAAAAAAACTATTCAAAAGTCATTATCACTTTCTTCTGTATTCAAGATAGGCTACTGAAAGATATTTTCATAAAAGTACCTGAACTTATTAGTTCGCGCTTATAACACTAATATAATACAAAAATAAACTTTTTAAATGGTACTGGCATAGGAAAGGTAAAACTTATAGGACTTTTCTCCTGCCTTCAGGATTTTCCTACCGCAAATAAATTTTTCACAATTTGCATTTTGTTTGGCTAAAATTAGCATATTCTGTCCCTTTTTTCTTTTTGCAATTTCTACATTACCGGATCTTCTGAAAGTTAATACACCTTGTTAAAATGAATATTCCTTTACCTTTTTATGAACTTGTTACGCTAACTGGGGACTAACCAGATGACCTGGGGTTTCCCAAAAATTAGTGATTTTTGGGATTTAAGTAGTATTGGGGAATACTACCTATATACCTATGTCCCAATTCCATCATTTTGTTGCTATCGTTCTTTAAGTGTACATGTTCAGTATTTATGGTATTAATTAAATACAGTAAAATTTCTCTTGGGAGGATACCTTTAGAACTGTAAACATTGGTCAGGTTCTTACAGGCCTGAAGGTGTCCACCCAAGAGAGATTTCACTGTATTTAATTAATACTATTAATACTGAACATGTACACTTGAAGAATGCTAACAGGGAAATGTTCGAATTGGGGTATAAGTATATAGCTAGTATTTCCCATTCATAAGAAATTTTAGCCATAAAAACGCAAATTGTAAAAAACTGGTGGATGGTAGAGAGATTCTGAAGGAAGATTCGAAATCAGCGGGAAAAATCCTATAAGATTCACTGCCTCTTATGCCAGTAACAAAATCATTGTTTATCATCTTAGTATTGTTATCAACCTATTGTTTTAATAGGATAGTACTGCTACTGAAGACTTAGCAAAACTTTATGAGCATGGCCTATTGTTTACAAAAGGGAAGTACTTTCTTATTCTTTTTATCTTGTTTTTCTCAGTATAACATTAGACTTTTTTGCATGGTACGCTTGAAGTTGATGGGCGTTGTGCTGCTTCTATACAGTCATCATTTAATTTTTTATGCATACAATGTCAAGAGAGACATCTACCAACATTAACCACGAATAATGTCAATTTTTTCGAAATTTGGATATTAGCTCTTTTTGCATATTATGATTCATAATGTTTTTAAAAATACACAACACTTTCTTTAAACATATAGACAGACATTCACAAGTATACTGTTCGTGGTACAACACAATAAAGATATCAGTGAAAGAAAGAGTAATATGTAGATTGTAGATTGATTAGTTTTTGGTAAAAAGTATCATTCAAATACAATAAACACAAACCAAAATAAGGAAGAGTTGTCAAAATGAGAAAGAGCAGTATCGCAGATGCAATTTAGAAAGTTTGAGAAGTCAGCAATGCTTCTATGCAAACTGAGGTTGATTGAAGACATGAAAGCAAGAATGCAACGTAACCCTCCGAAAAATATGTATAAAACCTTTATTAAATATTTTCACATAGCAGTCACAAAAGTAATAGAAATGACTAAAAAAAGAAAAGAAAGAAAACTATATAGGATAGATAAATGGAACAGGATATATGGATGGTGGACATAAATGGAACAATAAAACCAACTGAATTTGATCCGTGGCAGAAATATTATAAAGTGGTAATGATAGTTAGAAACACAACATCAGTTTGAAGTTAAATTAAGAGTACAGAAGGTTTGAAAAAAAAGTTATGATGAACGTGCATGTAATTCCAAAATGTTACGGAGACACTCAACTTGGCAATAAGATCTACAACTAATGTTTATATTCTTTTTTTCTCAATAGATTTTTACTAGAATGACTAAATCAGAAATAAACAATTCTAATGTAATCACAATAGTTAACAAGATATTCCGTAATTCAGGGGTAGATAACAATTATTGGCAACACTAACTAAAAGTAATATTGTTGCTGAAGAGATCTGAACACTTGACGGCTGTCGTAAGCATTTGGAAAAAGAAGAAAACGTACTTATAAATTTCGATTTTACATCATGTTAAGTTTGAGACTTTATTTTTCAATATAAATTATGGTACTTACACTGATAGTAGTTAACAGTGGTGGCAATAGCAAAATTATGAAACACACAACATAATGTTATATTCCCTCTAAGGAATTTTTAAAATTTTATTTATTGTATAGGTAACAACATTCTTCTCCTTTCTGAGAAACCATGTCAAAAAAGGTTGGCGTAACATAAATAAACGGTAACGGCAGTATGTCTTACTAACAGAGACAATAAGCATAAAAATTTTCCTTCCCTTTCCATTTTCAGCAACTACAAGCTGTGTAACTGTACCATTCAGTCGTAAAACGTAAAAAAAGACTGGAACTCGGAACTAATACGCATTGACAGAGAACTACATATACATAAATAAGTTTTCTTGTTTTTAGGTCATTGATTTTATTGGCAGTTTAACGTTACCGATATGTCAAGATTTAGCTCACGTAGGTGTGCGTTGAATGCATTTTCTATTAAGTGGTGTGCAAACCACAAGATCTAGAAAAGCCTGACGATTGAATAATTCTTTTTGATTAATCAAGTAAAATTAGCATTAAGATTTTAACAACCAGTTTAATATATAATAGAATTATTTTTAATTGGTTATTTCCACACCGCTCAATACGATATGCAGGATGTGGGGTCTTGTTTAATTACGGTTTTTACCTCTATCCATTATTCGCAAGTTCTCGGCGTCTCAGGAGATTATGTTGTCTAGTAATGGAAAAGAAGATTTAGTGCAAAAAATGTACATCGACCGTTGATGCTTATAAAATAAATACCTACGCTACGCGATGGTGGCGTTCGCAAGGTCGTTTAGTCAACGACCGCCTTTATAACTTCCTTGAACTTGGGAATAAACTGGATCGCTTTATACAAATTGACCTAACCGATGAATAATCAGTGCATATTATTCCCATTAAAAACGGACCCTCACTTAACAATACCTTCGTGATCCTGATACCTCTAACGACTATCTATTATGCACGTACTACAATAGATGTAGAAGAAAGTATACTCAACGCATATTAATAGCTTTAACGCCAATAATTGCGTAAAACTGTAAAATTTCTATTGAGACAAGATATTTGGTATAAAAATATTAGCGTTATTTGCAATACAATAGCTTTTATCGTGTACTAAGAAAAATGTCATTTCAAATTTAATAGCACAAAAGTTTGTGAAAAGGTCAAATCTGTTATCAGAGCTATCATCGGTACCATCTTGCTGAAAGGAATTTCACAATAAATAATTTTAGGGCAGATAGATTATCTGATATTATTCCGGAAATTTCTCGCATAAACTCTATATTTTAGCTAAGTCATGGCTTCTATCTTACTTAGCACTTGTTATTGATTCAACTGTAACGAGTTCAGAATGTCTGCATTTTAGAAGTAACTACTTTAATAGAATTAACATAGTTAGTTAGCACAGTTATGTAGGGTACAATCTACGTATAGTGTGCACGTACTGCAGTTACATGTTGTATGAAGGACGCACTTACTATATGCAAACAGCTACACAGCTTACAAGTTTCGTTTTTATAAATTCTGCGCTTCGTAAATTGCAAACGCCTTTTGCGTGTTTTAGCGTGTTTTACTTCTCTACTTTCAAGCTTTTTATACCTAATTTATCATTTTCTGAGAAAACGGCAATATTTCAAAGGTATTAAATGTAGGTTTCATTAGTGATCGCCCTCAATTACCTTATAATCATTATAATTTTGTTTCATCATTTTGATAAACATTTATAATTTATAATTTAACTTGTTTCTGCAAATATAAATTGAAATATAATTTCAAGGTGCACGCATGTATGAATAACTCGCCTCGCTTTACAATCAGAGAATTGAACGATAATCATGAAGTGGAAACGTTACAGAAATAAAGTCAACTGTAGTAGCTATTTTAATTTTTGTTTTTAATATTATACCACCTAAATCGAGGTTTGTATTCTATAAACTTAACAAGTCAACCTATGTACATCTACATAATACTGATAATTAGCCATGGTATCGGTATTGAACATACGGCACACACTTAGATTTCAACTCCAAACGTGTTGTCTGAATAGTGATGTTAAATAAGCTTCCATCGATGCCCAAGAGATATGAATAAATTAGTATTGCTAAAACTGTTAAAATATACAGTGTGTCCAAGATAAGGATGCACAGCATGGAAATTTTGGAAACGGTAAGAGATACAGCATCGGTTAAATGGGATGAAAGTTGACTATTTATAGGACCTTTCTGTTGGCGTTTGCAAAATTTAGATATCCTAGATAGTTTCTGAGATATTTAAAAAAAGTAGATTTCTCTACTTTCGCTAGTATTTTTTCTTTCCTTTATTTGACGACTTTTCCATTGCCACTTTTTGTTCTCTATTAAAATACGCTAACAAAATTCTTGATCAAAGTTTCGGTTTCGAGCAACCATCATCAACCTCATTTTTTTAAATAGGCGAAAAAACAATTGAAAATGGTTTTGGATAGCTCTTGTTGTCACGATTCTAATCATGTAAACATGATAGGGTTATTTGAATTTCTTATCCTATAAATTAATGCATTCTGCAGTACCCTGGCCTGCACGATCATCTGATCTAACACCACTAGATTTCTTTCCTCTGGGGTTATGTCAAGAATCATTCACTTAACCAAAATTTTGAAGATGAACAGCAATTATTACAGTTGGTCACAGCAGCGTTCAGCACAAAAAAATCAAAACCAAAATAACCCTATCATATTTACAATATTAGAATCGTGACAACAAGAGCTATTCAAAACAATTTTCAATTGTTTTTTTGCTTATTTAAAAAATGAGGTTGATGATGGTTACTGGAAGCCGAAACGTTGTACAGGAATTTTGTTATGGTATTTTAATAGAGAACAAAAAGTGGCAATGGAAAAGTGATTTTAGTTTTTCAATATCTCTTCAAATAAATAAAAGAAAAAATAATAACAAAAATCGAGAAATCTACTTTTTTTAAATATCTCTGAAACTATCCAAGATATCTAGATTTTGCAAACGCCAATAAAAAGGTCCTGTAAACAGCCAACTTTCATCTCATTTAACCGGTGCTGTATCTCTTACCGTTTCCAAGATCCCCATGCTGTGCATCCTTATCTTGGACACATTGTATACACTCGACATTTTGCTTTTTCTCCTAAGTAGCTTCTTTAGTCTCCTTACAAAAGTGAGCGAAACGTTAAGTGTATGTAATATTTCAACAATAGCACGGTCTAATCCCGAAAGACATCTATTTATTAATGATTAATTTGAGTTGATTCACTTGATCTGAAAATGTCAGTTTTGGGCTTGTGGTAGCTTTCTAAATCTGTTTGGCGGCCAATACTCATCTACAGACTTAATCAAGCCAAGGCCCTAAAATCGTTTCTAAGATTATAGTGAAAACGATAAACGAACAAATTTTAATGCAAAGCTTTAGGTTACCTAATAAACATAAATACAAGACAGTAATTTTATTTCAGAAACCTTATTTTTCCTTAACAATCGTTGTTTTCATGAACCAAATGTTGGTCCAATGACCTAAAAATATACAGCCTTATGTTTTGTTCATATTTCCTACAAAATACTTTCAAGATGTTTACTTGAACATTTGAATATGATTGAGACTATTTGAAATCATTTTTACTATTGTAAAAGTGTGTCTTTCCAAAATTATTATATGTCTGTCATAGGTATAAAAAATCTATTAAAGATGATATGATTGATTTGATTGATGCCATTGATACTTGAAAAAGTTTAAATTACCTTTTAGATCGAATTTCGAACTATACTATCTCAACATAAATTATACGTTTGGACTTAAAACGGTTTATTGCTAATGTTACTGTATAGTAAGTTTATAAAGAGAAATTGTTAAGATCGGCGTAATCACGCTTTAAACCTATCTGTATTGTGTTTAAACCTGCATGTGTGCAAGCTCTAACCGTAACTGTCTGCGTCCATATAATATAAAGTCATAGCCGTACTTTTTCTCTGAGCTTTTGAGAATTATACCAGGCAGCACAAGCTTAACATAACATCTTTAGGATTGCAACAGTAAAGGTATTTCCGCAAGCGTCATTTCTACTTTATCGTCATAGTCATTTTGTTCTATAATTCTTCTTATATGTCTACTTGTTCAAAAACTCCTAACTTTAGTTTCGGCTTGGGGGTTGTTGAATGTTGTTGGGCTTGATCCCAATTCTGGGATGCGGTAAAGAAGTAGAACCGTAAGTACTGAAATTCCTTTTAAATTATTTTTTATCATTGTGTCAGTTTGAACATCATTTGGGTTTGCTATCGTGCCACACATTTATTACTTCGATACTTTCTCATCATTAGCTGGCTCTCAAGTCAGTTTGCATTTCTCTATGATACTGACATCGTTCCAATGTGCACATCTTGTGAAGTAAAATACGTTCGGTGATACACTGTTTGCAGATACCTAACAGTTTCACACAAAAGGACGTTTTCGTTGTTTCTAGATTCATCACTTTAATATAAATTGTAGCTATTCAGTGTGGTTTCATTTGCCTTAAATATTAGCTGACACAACTTGTCTTGTATTAGAGTTATTGTCAGATCAGTCGGGTGTTAGGCCCAAAGGAGCTTTTCTCACCTCTCTTGAATTAAAAACCTGTGCGACTGCCTGCGGTGACCAGCGTTCGAAGTCACCTTCTTTGGAAAATAGGTCGAACTTTGCCCTCCAACTTAAAAGACCTAAATAAAAATGTGAGTCGTGTTGCGTCCTCAAAGGGATCATCTGTGATGGCACAAGGTTGGGCTTTGCCCTCCATTAAAAGAGCTAAATATAAACACGGATCAGATCTCACTCTGCAATGCAAACTGCAAACTTACCTAAGAGAACTTTAAACGATGTTACACTCAGTTTCATATGAAATGCACCATCTATTAGAAAGAAGGCTACGGGTTTAAAACTTTGCTAAAATAATATTTTATTATTGCATATGACATGATCAGATTTTCATAAAAAAAGATTAACAATTACAAGAAAACAGTAACAACAACGAAAACAAAATTAATAATGTGTAACATCGCCATGAACAGCAATGCAAGCATTTAGTCGTCGTGGCATGCTTTCTTTCAAGTGGTCTGTTTTCCTGGGGTATCTCGTTCCATATAACCCCAAAGATGTTTGATGAGCGATAAGTCGGGTGATTGTGCAGGCCAGCGCAACATTTGCAATTGTGCTTGCTGGAGGTATCTTTTGGCAACGTTTTCAGTGTGTGTACGTGCGTTATCCTGTCGGAAAATACCGTTTAGCAACGTCTGCATGAATGGTACTAACATCGGTTCCAGGACATTATGAATATAGCGATAAGCATTTATAGTACCTAATACGAACATAAGAGGTGATCTTCTTCCGAAACAAATCGCAGGTAAAACCATAACTCCAGGCGTTAAAGCTGTATGGCGTCTTTCAGCAAACTCTAGATTTTGCCTTTCTACTCTATATTGACGTACCCTTCTACGGTTGTCATTTGCCCTCAAACAAAATCTTGATTCGTCACAATGTCCTTTCATCGCTGATTCCAATGCTGTCGCTCTTGACACCAAGCCAGTCTTGACAGCTTTTTGTTGTGCAGTTAAAGGAAGCTGTTGGAATGAACCGTAGGATCGCAGTCCAAAGAAAGAGATTTTTCTGTAGATTGCTGTCATTGACACGCGGCGGTAAAGAGCTCGCATCTAGTTGATTTTCTCGACCATTGCTGCTACATGGAGGTCTACCAGCTGGACGATGTCGCTGAAAGTTTCATATGAAACTGAGTGTATATAGGGTTAAATTAAATAGAACTTATTTTCAGGTTTTGCTACTGATATTAATATTTCTTTTTAAGTGACTCAGCCGTAATGGGACTTTAAGGTTCAGTGTTTATCTACCTAGCCTAGAAAAGCAAAAGACAAACTTTAAAAACTGAGATGAGCAATCAATAGATTGAAAAAGCTTCATGTGGAATGAAAAACACTAATTAATCCTTGTGGAGTAGAAATAAATGCGGCCGCCTGCACCCTTCATTAACAATTTTAAGAGAACTAAATACGAACATGCGGTACTTCTGCTGACTTAAAGTCAAACTTCGCCCCTCATTAACCTTTTTGAAGGAAAAGTAAATTCAAACAAGAATTGGGCTGTGCCCATCCATGCTTGTCCTATACGGGATGCCAAGGGAGATGGAATCTGAGTTTGCCTCAGGACGCATTAAGTTCTGAAGTCGACCTTAGGTATATTCAACACTTAACACTAATCCAGCCAATTATTGATCTGACAAGAACCCTCCCAAGTGTCTCTCTTCCATATCAAATACTTTTGATATTTTTTCTGTCAAACACACCGTAAGGGAGCAACTTTTGTTATTCTTCTTAAACTGTGTCTTCTCGAGGGTCTTGCTTTAATGTTAAAGTAGATCAATGACAGGCAATAGTTGATGCACTTTTCAGCAAATGCAGGAACGCAATGTTTTAAAGGTATTTTCATTTAGTTTCTATAACTACGTAATGCATCATCTGCAAAGTGAGTATCCGGAACTGCTTATATCAATGACTCTTGGGCGCGCTTGACTGGACTCTCCCAGGATGCTCCTTAGTCGTTTAAAAAATCCATCTGGGAAACATTTCCTTTATTGTCAGTCGTTTGAAAAGGCTTTTGTATACATCCAGTGTGTAGGCTACTGCTATCCATCCAAGACGATGGTTAAGATTTACCCGACATGAAAAATAAATAATATTCATCTTCTCTTTCATTTTTTGCACCAGATTGTGTATAGAAAAGTTAAATGATTGATTGTGATTACTTGATGTTTACCAAACCGTTCGAAAACATCGACACTCTCGTGTTAGCTCTGCAGCGCCCATTCATTACTCGCATCTTACCTTTACCTTGAGTTTTCAAACACGCCCTTACTTTGATCGTAGTTGGTAGAATTTCAGAGAAGGAGAGTAAGGTTTGGAATTTCTCCACAACGCTTCAAAGATGTATAGTTCTAGAAATACATATGCAGAAAATGGGTTTTTTTTCGATATGAGTATTTAAAAAAAGCTAATATTAGACATTTTACAAGCCAGCAGGAATGTTGTTTTTGAAACGATGTGCAGAACTTTTTTAAACAGAGGCTGTAGTTTGATTTGGACAACGCTATAGAACAACTAAGCGGATTGGCTGGTACTAACTGATAGTAGTAAATTAGCAGACAGTGTTTGGCAATTCTGAGTTAAGTTGTAGTGCAATAAGTGCATACGAATCTAATAATAAATGGTCCTGAGAATGCTAGGCAAGCTTTTTAGTTTTTGGGATATTCCTAGCTGCAGCATTCATCAACAAATTATATTAGAATTGCATTTAATCAGGAAATTGTCTTAGCAAGCACAACCGTTTTGTACCAACTAGTTTGCTCCTCATACTGTTACTTTAGGCAAGATTTTTTCGACTGATAGGAAAGGGTTGTTGTTTAAACCAATATCTAATATGTGCTCAGATTTTTTTTGGGTCTTTTGGTAACACAGTTGTATTCATAATCGTTGTATATAATTAAGTTGCCTTGATGAATAGGAAGTTTTCGGATTTGTGTCAATACAATACAAAATAAAATGACGAACTTAATATACGTAACCTGTTGTTAAAGTGAAATAAAATCAAAACTACTGAGATGATAGTCTTACATAACGAGAATAGTATTCTGGTTTAACAGAAGATGATGTGAGGAGGTGGATAAAAATGAATTCTTCCTGCTTGGACTAGTACCATACCGTAACAACCGTTTATAGTAATACAGTGATTTCACGTTAGACTTGAATCGCAAAATAAAAGTTTTTGAAAATCCAATTACGTTCTTACATTTTGCTATTTGTTGACGTTATTGCATTTGTAAATATCTCATTTAAAACAAAAAGGTGACTGTCACTTCCTCTTAAACTGGCCATGGAATCATAATTTATAAATGTCACTCTACACTGACAAGGTGTAAGAGTAAAATCAAAATTAAATAAGACACCAATCTTGCACTAATTAGATTGCTTGAGAAATTGTATTCTTCTTCTAGGTTGGTAGGTATGAACTACGAAATAATATTTTACCTACAACCAATAAAATAACTATTTATTGCAAAAAACTAATATAAAAACTAAACTGTTATTTTCTTGCTAAACGGGACACTTAAGTTGGCTTAAAATCAGAATTTCCGATAATATCTTTTTGGGTTATTAACAATAATAGCAAACCGTTCAATTTTTTTAATTATCATTTTACAACATAAAATGCTAATACGTGTCAATCTACATATATTTCTGCTGCATTAAAAATTACTTTTAACAGTTATAACAGCAAAGTGGAAGCAGGATATCTTTTACAAACTAATTATTTAAATTTTGTCAAGGCAACTAACTTCCTCTATAACATCCTCAATAATAAATAGTTGCTCTTCTTGTTTATCCCTCTGTAAAGCTTGCACTTTCATTTAAGGTCATTGAACATGAAGTTCATTGCAGGTTTTTGTTTTCTAAGTTTTCCTTTTCGGCAAAGATTACTTTGAAGTATTTACCTTGTTATTTACTCGTCATAAAACTATGCAGTTAATTTATTTTAATACCGTTACTTCAAGAGACCCTTATCATCATTACATTATTGAATTGAAATAGGCTGATGCATCTAACGCTTTATCGTTATATCATCTAGCAGCAATATGTTATAGTAGTTAAGAGACTCTTCGTTAATTAAAGGCTGGTTTTACAAAAGAACCACTATTCGGAAGACATAGAAATAAAATATTCGGTATTGTACTCTAACTACCGGATGTAAAAGTCTTAGCGCCAGGCATAGTGTTTAGATTTATGATAAATTCCAAAAATAACTATTAACTAAGCTAAAGCTTCTTAGGACAACTGCATCCAGTGGAACTAACTGTTCAAGCCGACTCACTAAGTATGTAAAAAAATAATGTTACAACCAATGGCAACCAAGGAATCTTCTTCTCAACCAATGGACATCGCAGCATAACCGCCGTAGCTGCAAGTATAAGACAAGGCACCTGTACGTTGGACTCAATTCTGTTCGTATTAGAACCGCGGAAGGCCTGCCGAAGACATCGAGGACGTGCAGAACGGCGGCCTCAGCAGTGAACTTGTTCCTAGCTTTTGCAGTTACAAGACAGTGACTTTAGTGTTGTGTGGTGGCAACTGTGAGTTCAACGCTTTCCCATTTCCTAGGACATTCGTTAGTTAGTTAAAAGGTAAGATTAGTGCATTTTTACTAAAACGTAAAGAATTTATACCCGCAGATGAAGTAATCGGATCTTATCTAATTTAAAATCAGAAATTTAAACAGACACATTAGTGGTTTAATTAAAAGTAATGTAGTTGTTTAGTAAATACTTGATTACTTTATTGTTTTACAAAATAGTTAGCAATACTCGATTTAAAAATAAAAGTCAAGGTTACTATACTCACCGATCGTTGAAGTCTCTGTTAGATACATCAATATAAGTGATCTTGGAATAGATTTTTTACGGTTCTCTGGCGGTTTTATGTACGTGCATATATAAATATAACCTTCCAAGCATGTCAAATCGTGATGTTCACATTGTGAAGTTAATTCAGGTATGCATATGCCAAACATAAGCTTTACAAACGTAGACGTATGCTTTTCTTTATTTTTATTTTTCTCAAAGCAATGCTGGAACGTTAACTATAAATTTTACGCTAGGTTGATGTTGATATAATAGGCTTTTAGGGATGTTCATTATGCAAATACCAGCCGGTATTATTTTTTGTGGCGAAAGGTATTAATCAAGACTCTTTGTCTAAAATTTCATTTTGTTTTCTGTTCTCAGGTAACTAAATTATATAAATTTATAAGTTAATTCTAACAGGATGCTATAAATTTGGAATGTTTTCTTTTTCTTTTTAATTGCAATGAATTCTTAAAGTTGTAACTTTCATGCTGTCTAATTCTGAATCCGCTATAAACTTCTGTTTATTCTTTGAATTTCAAAATTTACAGCTTGCTCGATGCATGCAAACTAGCGGTAACAGTTAAAATAAAATGATAGAGAAGCTTTTTGTATTACCACACGAACATGATAATACATATTTCTTTGAACGTTCCTTTTGTTTTACTCGTTAACAAGCATAACAAATAAAAGTAGTTAGCTTTATTATGTACAGTGCAGTGCTTGGCTTTGGAGCTTTTGCGCTTCGCATTCACCGTCTGACGAATCCTATTAAATGATTAATTACTTTTGTTAAACTCTAGACTCGGATTATTGTTCATGACTGAAAGGTCTCACGTTGAACCTGCATAACATTATTCGTCATTGTTCTAAAGGAAAAATCTGAAAAATTGAATAGATAACATCACACTTATGTAATTAAAATGCGCTTAATGGTACAGTGCACCATAAATGCATCTACGTGGTAATCAAATGTCAATTTATTAAGAATTAAACGTTGCTGGTAATTTATAGTTTGTGTTTAATCAGATTGCATCAAAACATTAAAATTCTCTCTTATCTTCATTATACGACCACCCGTGGTTCCTGAATTTGTAATAAATGTCATAAAGTGGCACATTCAAATATTTATGCGTCTGTTTACAAGATTTTTAATTTTATTTTTCAAAACTCAAATTATGCTTGATATACTACTCGTAATATTTATTATTCTGGTTTTTTCAATTATAAATATTTTGAGAGTAGTCCATGAAAATGTATTCGTATTTGTAAGAAGACTTACAGGAAAAAAAATGTTTATTAATAGTAATCCAGCAAACTATTACTAGATTGCTCTAGTGTAATATCCCAAATAAGATTATTCCCTTTTAAGGTATTTAGTTAAATAATATAATTTTAAACATAAAAGTCAAGCACGCACGAGCATTATTTTTCAGTTTTATTTGAAGTGTTTGTAGCACGCACGTTTAAGTGTTAATTTATCACAATTTCAAACAGGTAGTAATATTATAAGGAATAGTTACAAAATTAAAGTAAGTACTGTATTTTTTAAAGAAGTTATATATTTAATTTAATTAGGAATTAAACTTTAAAAATACATATTTGGAAGATGAAATACCGGATTTATCACAGTTAAATAACAGGTTGGGGAGGTAATTTCTCCGAATTTATTATACACCAGTCATATACGTTCTGTAAAGTCCTGTTAGTTCTCTTTAATGAAAGCAACATCTATATTTTTTAATATGTGATAATAAATTAAAAATCGATTATTTTAAGATTTATGCGGTACATTTGGTTAAACCTCATGAAATAAAATTCACACAACAAAAAGCAGAATCGTACACGCGAATATACTAAATTCTAGTTATCTCTATCAACTAATCTTTAATTAATTCTTGTCACGAGCTTTATAATTTATACTTTATACATGTTTTCACTTAAATTATGAGAAAAAATGATCAAGCTTTAATTTTTTGTTTGTCTCGAACAGAATTCAATTTGAAAATACTATAGCAAAAATAAATTTTAAAGTACTTCAAGGTATTTTAAATGTTTATCGATTAGAAATTTTATACAGTACAGTATTAATTAGTAACATTTATTAACGGTGCCGTAGAGAGGAATGTAAGGTAATGAACTTGTACTTGAAAGACTGTAATGGCGCCTGCTGCTTGCTCTTTTTATAGATATTGCAACCGCAGCAAATTGTCGCATCTACTTCATTTGTATTTAACGTTTATTTAAATACATAAATACAGTATTTACAAGAGATTTTACGATGGTTGACTCTGCTAAAGCCAATAAGCAGTTTGCTAAAATAGAAAAGAATGTAAAGATATTATATGATCGATTATACCTTAAAGCTCAGTATCAGATTTATTGTTAATTATGTTTGTAATTTATAGTTTGCCATAAACCAACAACTGGTTAACATTTAAGCACACACCATTAGAAGTTATAGTCCTTCACATCAATTCAATTATCGTACCTAACGTTAATACATTTAAAAGGTCATTTAATACAAGCGAAAACGAGAAAAAAATTATTCTTTGTTACACCTACTCACATCGTCAAGAAATTTAATTTGCTTCTATTGTTTAATGTGGTTTTATTACTGTAGCAAACGAATGTAATTAAGATATATTTTAAAAATGCATACTCGAATGAATCTATTTTTTAAGAGATAACGCTCATAAATTATGTAACATACCCCAACATAGCAAAAAATATTTATGTATTTTTATTGAGTTTCACAATACTGAATTTTCCATTTTATGCCTTTTCGACGAAGATTTAAGACGTTCAAATCCGTAAACATACATACTAGATTTTTCTTTTACCAAAAATATATGTAAACGTCTTTAACCCATCCTTGCAAAGTTGGTATTAAAACCGATTTATTTCATTCAGATATCTAAACATTACACAACAGGCTTGTCATAGTGGGTAGCATATAATTGATTAGATGCCAAGATGCATTAATGAAACAACGCAGTTCGGAATTAACAATGTCATAATCGCGACATAAAAAAATTGAAAGCGTTACCCTCCGTTATTTTTAAATCCCGTTCCTTCTTACAACAAAACATAGTCAAAGTAAGCATCCTTAAGAGCTTTTTTTTTCGAAGCATAGTGCCTTCAAACAAGCTGAAACTATCTGTATTTCAAAGATAACAAAGTAGAATCCATTCCATTTTCCATTCTCGGGTTACATAAGAAGAAAGTTTACAGTGATAGCAGAAACCTGACAACAGCATATTTAAAAAATGTATTTTTAGAATTTTTTTAACACGTAAGGTAATTGATATTTGCAATGTTAATAATTTGAATTTTTGTTTGTTTATACTCAAATAAATCATATTTGTAACCGGTTTCAACGCTATCCAATTATTTGTTGTGAAATATTCTCGAATTGTTTAAACTGCTTGGTACTCTACTATAGAGTCCATTTAAGAAAGTTCCTGTTTAGTAACTCGCCATCTATCTTATCAGTTCGTCGCTGTTAGTTGTTTAACTTCTTTATAAAATTTCTTTTGATGTCATTTTCAGTTTGGAATAAAACTTCCTTTGCTATGTATCCAAGGACAATTGAAAGATAACGACAGTGACGACAGCCTCAATTGTTTTGTCATATTTCAGTTGGGTATATAAAGCTTCAAAACTCAATGGCTTAGAAACCGATTAATGATTTCAATAATCAATTGACTTTGATGTGAATTTTGACGTTTGCAGCTTGGCAGCTGATACTATTAAATTAATATTTACACTTCTAATAAGTTACTCCACTAATTGAAGGGAACAGAGGAAAAATCAACAAAGTTCAAAAATCGAAAAAGAAGTTGTTTCACTTATTGCATTCATTTCCGTCAGCTATCTCAGCATGTGAGATCATTTGGAGAGCAAACCAATACAGCTCAGTTATACTGAAATGAGAAGTGAAGATTAATACCCATGTATTATAAGAAGTGAGTCTCTAAAATTCAAGATTAAGTTGGTAATTAGTAGCAACACAATTAACAGTTGTACTATCGTTTCATTAAATGTAGATTCGAGTTTCTCTATTTTCATAGATATTACATAGATAGATGGCAGAGTCTGAATATTTCAAATTTATCTTTTATCATACTTTTTGCAATTGAAGTTTTACCTTTCTCAACATTTCATGCACCCTTTCCACAGTTCTTTCTACTATATCAAAGGTATGTACATACTATTACATATGCTTTGGGTTTTCTTTGCACTGTCTTGTTTATGTCTGCTATCCATTGAGGTTCGTTAAACAGAGTCAACATAGCCTATGGTCAATAGTGACAGTGGCGTTGAATTTATAATTCAAATGTAGAACTAAATTTTATACTATTTTCATATATTCAATAGGCTTTCCGGTACCTTATTCCGTTTTCGGATTAGTGTGATCTATCTGGGAATTGCGAAAAGTTGCATACTGTGACTCAGCTGCTATGGGCAAAGACGTAAAACTTAATAAAGCAATTATTTACCAAAATAACAATGAACATACACTATTCTACAATACAACTTAGTTATTTAGCAGAGATTAGTAATTTCTGTGGTTCTATCAATCTGGAAACAGCGAAATAGCATAACCTAAAAATGAAAATTAATAGTATACTATTTATAACCGATTATTACGAAGAAATGTCTAGAATTATTTTGTGCTGTTACGATGTATATAATTTCATAAATTCAAAGATAATTACTCGATTTAAAATACCCCTCATACTTTTTATTGCATTACAACAACTGTTTTGGCTTATTCTAATGCTTCTTTAAATAGAAAATATTAAAACAATGTAAAACGTACATACTTAAAAGGTACCCAACATTATTGTTAATTATAATTATTACTTCATGTGTTACATCCATTTCATACAACTTAGCTTTTCATAAAACGTCTAGACGGTTCATAAAACGCTTTATGACATAGCAGACTGAAAGCTGAACTATGCGTCTTTCAAGACACCTTTTAGTCATTTTTGCGGTAGACCGCTACTCCGCAATATTGCGTTAACTAAATACTTGTTAAATAAGTTATACATAAATATTACGAAATCACATAATGATTATTGTCCTATAAAGACATGTCAGAATAACCAAAGGAAAGAATATAAGAAATAGCAAAATTTTAGTTTCTACTTATCTAATCTACGACACATTCATTAGGTATGTTGAACCAGCTTTCCTTTTTCTCCTCTGAAATTTACTTGAAAAACAGCAAGAGGCATGGTAAATGTAATTATAAAAGAAGAAAAATTTAATTAATTATCTAGCAAAGCAATTTCGCTTAACCTTCTAACTGGAGTATATTAATATCAGAATATCAATTAACAAAAGAAATCTGTCTTTAATTAATAATCCGAAAATCCAGGAATTTTAATTTAAAAACAAGGATGACAACAAATATAAATTACAATGCAGCGAGTAGAAAAAAAATAACATTTAAAAAACAATTTAATGCTCCCTTGAACGGATAGATGCTTGAAAAGCCCTAATTGCTTTCTGGCACCTAAGTTTGACTAACTAGTATCCGTGTTTTTTCTATTTCGTTGGTTAACCTCTGAACAAGTGCAGTATTTTTTGCCAGCAAAGTACGTTATAACTTGCAAATCATGATGTTCAATCTGTTCCTTTTTTTTCCTAAGTTTCATTGAACTTCTATTCAAATACCTTAGTTCCGAATAACTGAATTTGTTGTATATATACATGTATAACATACGAGGCTGTAAATAGATACATTTGATGTTTGCCTGTAATGCTCCTTTTAAAAAACTTCCGTTAAAGACTTCATAGGAATTATGTGACAATTTTAGAGTTGAATAATTATTTATTATTCATATTTTTTAATTTTACTTAATTGTCATTCTTATAATTTCTTGCAATTTTGGCAAGTAAGTTTTTGCTTTTTTTCTCTAAATAACGGGTGCTTCTAGTAGATGGTTTTATAATGACACCCAAATAAACGATTATTTTAGTAACGTTTATCATAAGAGCCTAACAGTTTCTTGTGGTTCCGCATGTTTAAATTATTATCCACATCAGCATTATCTGTCCATATATAGCTTGTTTTGTGAATCTTGAAAATGTTTATTTTCATTACTGTTGCTAGCAGTGAAAAATTTCCAGAAATCTAATAACTGAGTAAAATAATGTCCCGAACTCAAATAATGAAAGCACGTTTATGAAGTTTTTAATTTTCCTCTCAGGTATTTCTCTTTTCCAACTAATTACTCTTATGCAAATCTAGAACTTTTTGTTCCTATACAACAAAGTAAGTAAACAAGTATCTTGGTTTAATTATATTTATCATTAAGACATTACTTTTGAAAGTCAAGCACACTTTGATAAACTGCGTTCAACAACAAAAAGAAGTGATGGGATCGTCATGTTTAGAGAAAGAAACTTTTTGATTTTTCAGATATTCATCCAGCAATACTTAAAGTCTCAAAAACATTATCGTTGCTATGTTTCTTTATGAGATGGGAAACTAGAGAATTTGTCAGTAAATTACGTATGCAATTTCTAAAAATTGGAAGCAAGGAAACAACTGTAGTAAACCAAAAACCAAACTTCTTGTACATATTTCTTCTTATCGCTGGTATCTTCAATATACACATGCTGTAGGCACTAAAATGGTGCCTGGTGTCTGATTACTTGTATTTCGGCTGAAGTGTTATGGACTATTCAGATGCATGTTATTTTGGCTCACCGGACCAATTTATTCCGTTATTATTGTCCTGCTGATAAAAAAAGGGACAGGATAGAAGTATCTTGTGGGCATTGTCAGAATGATTCAGCAGATTTCATACCGATTCAATCTGACGATATAAGCCACTGGCAAAAAAAGTCTTACGGCAGATCCAATATGGTATGTAGATATAGTCAACTCGTCTATTTTGGCTATGACAGAAGCTTACCAAAAGCGACTAAGTCGTATTAGCTAGATTAATAAGACTAGAATATGAGTTCAATGTTTCTTTTTCCATTTAATTACTTAAAAGCCTCTTTTATATATAATTTTGAGCTTTTAGTGTATTCTTGAGCCGTGGCTGATGCTTTTATTGCAATCTTCATTATCCTCTTTAACTAAATGCTGCTTCAAAGACACCGGGAAGAATAATTAAAACAATAAATTATTTTCATAACGGTTAGCAAAGCAGGCAAAATACTTGCCCCTATAATAGACAGTGCCAGTGCAAAATTATCGCAGTTTATTTTTAGCTTTTGTAGAGGTTATAGTTTACGGTTCTTTTAAGGAATCCTAACGTTAAAAATGCATCTAAGCACATCCAAATTTCTTTCCGATTAATGACCATAGCGGAAACAATTTATGTTTCACTCAGCCGTGAAGTAATAGCAAATTGGCTATGTCATGCAGTACGCTTCATCCAAACAATAAAAAGGTGAAATATACAAAATGAGAAACAGATTCTAACGAAAAACATGTTATAAAATATTATAAGATTTAGTATCGAACATCAAGCCGGAGAACAAAAGAAACTGACAAAAAAGAAATGGTACATGTAATAATGATGATAAAAGAAATACTCAAACTAAAACATTCATATGTCAAATTTTGCCTGTTGGTCCCTTTTTTTTAATTTTGTATTTTTGTCATTTTTATCTACCTAATTTTCAATCTAGAAGGGGTGGCTCACCTGATCCTACTTTGCTCTGCTGTGCTAATACTTAATTAGCGAAAAACAGGATATCAACAGATTGGATTAGACTAGAAAAAGCCCACCACTCTAAAAAGTATGTCTGGTATGGATTACAGTACAATTTGGACTATATGATGTATACGTATGTTGAACACACGAACAAGAAGCAAGATTACATAATTTTATAGACAATCAATTTTGTACATGTTTGATTTCTTGTTGACAGAATCATTCAAAGATAGAACGACCCAATACTGCTTTTTTAGTCAACTATCTTAAGAACGATATTATGTAGCTGAGGCGGTTTTTTAATGAAAAGTTCTGGTAACGTTAGAATTAAACGGGTTGTAGAATATCTGTGTCGAAGACTATGACAAAAATAAAGCTGTCAAATATTTAAATGCTTATCTGTTAAAGGTATTTACAACTGTTTGGTCTAGCTTAACGGAAACATTTTAACATAGTATAAATAAGAAAAAATTAGAATAAACCCATGTCGGCACTTCAAACAAATACGCAAAGCATTCTAGACTATGTAAAGTGTTAATGTAACTTCTAATTTGTAACTACAGTTACACATTACGAGACGCTTTAATTTAAAAGGAGTATCTGGAATATGTAAATGCAGACACGTATGAGATATGACTATAAGAGTTGCATAGGATAAAAAGAGTGTTCTCGCTTTTATATTGATTAATAAATCAAACAAAAACATTGGAGGGCTACAAGTTACTGACCTAACATGAACTCTCAAGGTCGTCTAAGGTAGTTATTAATAGAACCGCGGTTTTACCATAATGAAATACATGGCTTGAAACTGGTTTCTTGCTTTTACTCTACTTCGCCCGTGATGCAATTTGTCAGGATGAGTCTCACTACAAAAAAGAACAAGTATACGAAGATTAATTAAGTATGTGTAACTAATATATACCATGGAAAGATGCTAGTCATAAAGATTCGCTACTGGGGGCTGTAAATTGGTTATAATTATTAAAAGATTGCATGCTCTTGATTATTGTTGCGCACACCCATTAGGCTTTTTATTATACGTATGTTACCAAGTGAAACGCCAAAGAAGTTTTTAAGCCTTTTAGTTATTTTAAATCCCATTTTCACAGTAAGAATTAACAGTTATTTCCAATTTTTTAAATTGCTAAAGCATCTCGTCTTAAAAAACTGTAAATTTAATTTAAAATCAATCAAAGTATCTATTGAGTTCCCAGGTACTTTAAAGCAAGAAAGATAATTAAAGGATTTATCGAAACAACAATAAATCCCATTTATTGGTTTATTTTTGATTTAATATTGATGAAACCGTGGAAAATTCAAGCTCATTGAACCGGAAATGAAAAATGAGCTTTAAAAGTTTGTGATTTAACTTTTTTTAATTACAACCAGCCGACAAATATTACTTGGCTATACTTTTTGTAAAAACGTGATTTTAAAAGATTAATGATCACCTTTTTACAATGATTTACCATAAAATCTTGTATGGTCCACCAACTACACAAAATTTTAATTAAACTATTAAAAGACAATCAATTTTACTTAGTTACATACATACTAGATGTTCTTTTACAAAAAATATTACTCCACCCCTCTTAGAAGTTTATAATGAACTTGAAAGTTGCTTCATTATTATACGCATAGATAGATTCACTTTTAAATAGCGCACGCATACTTCACTTTTTCTGTACAATAACCTCATACATTGCAATTAATTTCACGCATCTTACATTTGTATTTATTTATTATAATATAGTAGTTGGTCTTACGTGCGTTATATCTATACGTATCTATACATGCATAATTAAAATTAAGGAAATTATGAAAAATTTATAGAGGGAAAAAGCTACTTGAGAAGACATAATTGTCTTCATTATTGTTTACAATTAGAAAATTCCGTAATCCACAATCTGGTGGCGGTCTGTCAGGTTTTTAACCCAAACTTCTTTATCTTACATCAGGGGTTTATAAAGCTTTCCCTGTTATATGTCTTCCTGGATTTCACTGACGCTGGATTTATTATAGGGTGTTCGTTCTTTTTTAAGTCCATCACATTTCAGCAAAGAAAAAACTTTCAGATATTTATATCATCAACAGGGTGCCGAATTGCTTTTTTGAGGAGTTTGAAGTCGTGGGATAGTATAATAAATTATTAGATTTTGGATGCGTCGACCCAATAGCCGGATCTTCGTTAGCGATTCACGATTGGATTTTAATTAAAATTATAGGTTAGATTATTTAGAATACAAAAATGGGCGTGACATTATAGAATAATTCTTCAATTGACACTAACATTTAATTAATTCCCAGAAAGTGAGTTTATCTTTTATAAATTTGTTAGATTATAATATAGAAGCAAGCTTTCTTCGGCCTTAAATAAATAGAAAAATCAAAAGTGCTTTTTGAAACAAAATAATTAATTGAATAGATCATAGCACATAAATTCTTTCCAAACTAAGATTTAAAAAGTAACAACACATCTCAACATTGTCTGAAGAATATCAATGATTTCTCAACTAAAACGCAAAAAAAACTATTTAATTAGTAGTAGTCCTTCCCCACGGAAGAAAAAACAATAAATATTGTACAAATATTGTATTATATAGTCTGAAACTACGTATGTTGGCCAGATTAATCAATAAAGCATAGCTAACTCTCTCACGCATAGGTCACAACCCAGCATCAGAGTTCTATTCTCATTAAATACATAATTAAAATCTTTAACTTCCGCGTATACCTTTCTGAAATAAAAAAACCCACTAATTTGTACAATGGTGGAACAATAGACTCTGCGGTTTTCCTGACGCAGGAGCCCACACATATTTTATTTTGTATTGGCTTTTCCTTTCTTGAGAAAATTTATTTATTTTATTTAGTCCTTTTTCCTTAATTCCCAAAAGAACATTTTTGTACATTTTAGCCCCTTGCTTAATAATAACAAAATGGAGCTTCTAGCTCATTGCAAGTACTTCTTATTCAGTTATTACACTTTTGATGAAAAAGCCAGACTCTGCTTAAAAAATTCCAGAACTGACTTGGTTCAAAAATGTTCGTTGATTTGTGCATGTCTACCAAAGTTGGCCACATTCGAGGATACTCAGTATTATTTTTATTACTGAGTAGTTTTAAAGGAAACAATGAACTATTTTTGAAAAGTTTATGTAACTTTCCTTTCTCTGAACCACATTAAATACTACTGGAAATATGCTTAAGAAGTAGACGATAGCTGAATCAAACTTGTAGACTGACATTTTCTATTTGTTTGCTGGATAGAGTTAATAAAAAGAAACTGACCAGTGACCACAGTATTAACATCTATCAAGTCTTGCAGCTATTGGCTGAAGTGACACACTATTTGCTCTCTTGCTTCCAAACATTTAAACATGAACTCAAATTACTAGTTTATTGTTTGAGAAAAAAAATATTTTAAGTCAAAGTTGATTTCTGGATAATACAGTTGTATCCGCTTCTATGAGCAAGGACCAAAACATTCTACATATACAAATACTAACTGTATTCATTTTGCTAGATATTTAATATTTGTCAACCTGCAGTAGTACCATTAGTGAACTATTCCTTTCATTTATTTCATTATTTTATTTTGTAGCAAAGTCTCGTTATGCAGAACATTGTTTATTACTACTTAATTTAGATAGACAGGGCCAAGATTTGATCTTAAACACTGTTTATTAACACAACAAGTACAAAATTAGATTATACAACTGGCAAGCATTTTCAAAATTTGACACACAATAATGTTTTCTGTTTTTGCCTACAGTAACTATGCATATCAATACGTTAGCAGTTATAGATTTTTTCTTCCAGTCGCTGTTTCTAACGTTTGTCTTTATTATCGTGCTTAGAGAGCTATGCAATTAAGATAGGTAACCAATTAAAATATAGTAACAGTAAAATAGAATTTTATGTCTTTTACAGAAGAATAAAAAGGCATTAGATATTTAAAAGTTCATGTAAACATACGTTTTTACGTTTTATATCCTTGTATAATTAGTAACTACCTTCAAAAGGATAATTACAATGTCTTGATTAGTCAAAAAGTTATGCAATCACCTTCACTTAAAAAGCACTTCTGTTAAAAGACTAGAAACACCAGTTTCAGCAAATGATTGCAAAATGTGAAACAAACTAAAAAACAAAACATTGCAGTTTAATGAACTCATTTTACAAATTTAATGAACACACCACATATACGCATATTCATATGAAACAACGTCGAATAATCTGCTGAATAAATATTATTTTATAAATTGCGGAAACTAACTGTATGTAATAGTTTTATAAGAGTGTAATAACATAACGGAAAATTAAATTTTACCCGTTTAGATACGTAACCAAAATCAAATTTTATAAGATAACCCAACCACGTTTTCTTCTTATTGTGTACCAAATCGCGTAGTTGTACCTAAAATTAAATTTGTTCAGTCATGTGCTAACACTGTTATCTTACAATACGACCTCGACTTTTGGTTCCATATTTTTGCACGTTTTCATAAAACATTCCTCCACGACAAAGCTTGAAAATAAACTATTTCATGGTTTAATGCTATTAGTCGAGGTATCAAAACTTCATACTCAATTTATATTTATTTTTACAGTTACCATAAAACTGTTTACTGTATCCGTAAAATTGAAAATATAAAAATACTTGCACGTTACGTGTCTTTCGGTGGAGGACAACGTACCTTCTAAGAACAGTTTTTAAAACGATTTTTTGTGTTTTAACTTTATTGCATTTACCACCATTTTAGGAAACTTCTTTCTTTGGCTTTTAGAAATTATATAAAATAAATCAAGTATGATAGACGATTTTTTATTCTAAATTTTATGTCCAATAAATAATTTTATATTATTATATTAAGCTTTGGGGCAATTATAGACTACCTACCTAGAATGGTAATAAAAGTTAATTAATACTGGCGTTTATAATTAATCTTCAAATGTTTGTGTTCGATATTTATTGGGGATGTACCGACTAGTCCGTAGCAATAAATTTTGTAATTGACTGAAAACGTTTGAAATTTAATATTGATTCATATTCACACATACCTGTACATACTTTATTGTGCTGTTAGTATGGATACATTATTGTTCTCAAGTTCAAAAGGAGTTACTTTATTTATTTATGCTCGTATGGTGCTTAATAAAACCTTGCTTTTAAGATAATTGCTTAAAGGTCATTGACTGACATAAATTAAAATGACTAAATTTTAGCAAGTCTGCCTGAAATTTTTTAAAACCTCTTTAGGGTTTTATAAAACACTTTCTTTCTAACCAAAAGCTGTTGCTCTAATGTTGTGGCCGAAACTAGCACTAGATATTACTATGAAATATTTCAATTTCATTGTTTTTTGCCAAAATAGGACAATTTTCAAATACTTATATTTAATACTTTAGTGTTTAATGCTTTTGCTTTTTTATTGCGTATCATCAATCAAGATAATTTTATAGGCCGTCCAAATTATGACGAATAACAGATCCTGAGAGTCTTTTTAAGATTTCAGTGAATCAACCACAGTGGTTTTAAAAATTTTGCACTTACTCAACCATGAGCAAAATTCTTTCCCGAGAATCAGAGTAAAATTACACGGTTACTAGAAATTTGCAAGTTCCGGTACCAATGACCCAAAAACGTTTCAAACAAGTTTAATAGACTAATTATACATATTAAGTCACATTTTACATTGTAATCCTTTCTGGCTGGGGTTCATTGTTGAACAAATAAAACAAAATTATCTCCCTATAAATAATTCATTGAAATGCACTACATAATATATTTTTGGTTTTTCAACACAGTAAGTAGCAATCAGCAGCAATTAAATCTTCAGATACAAGAAATATAAAGTTCAATATTCAGTTGATACTTCACATATTTAACTGCATTTCTGGAATTTTTGTGTTTCAGACGAGATTTAAAAATGGCGCTTTTTTGAATATACAAAAAAAATAGTTTTCACTTTTGAATCTCAATACATTTTTTATGCAAATCTTGACATATCATCTCTAAATAGTTTTTCTTTGGTGTTCAAAACGGATAGTTACCATACTTGCATAAACAGATCATTTCTTGTTTACCTTTCTTGTATTTTTTTAAATCAACTTTGCATTTTGATTTAAATTTCTCATCTTCAGTCAGTAAACAAAATAACCATAACAATAATATTCCTTTGGCTTTACATAATAAAACATCCTTAACAAAATGTATTTCCATTTCTCAGAAATTTTGTAACGAGAATAACGCGACAGTTAACGAAAAGAATCAGCACATACTACTATGTACGACAATCTGTTTTATGTTAAACTATATTTAACATACAATACTACACTGTGAATAATTCATCTTGACAAAAAGAGAAATGCGCGGAAAATCAAAACCGTGTAGTATGTGACCTGAATTCTAATCTTCCCTAAATGTCTGAACTGTGGGTCTATTTGTCCTATAAATACACTTGGCTTCTAGCAACATGTCTCGTTGGATGAATAGTAAATCCGTAACAGTCTTCATATCCAAACTAAAATTTCCATTTACCTCATTTAGCTTGTCGAGACCCAAACAGAAACAATACGAAAATTGATAAATTCAAGGGAATTTGTGTATAACCTGAAGGTAGCAGATCTCCACTGAACCTAAAATAAAAATGAAAGCGCAGATTATTTACGGCATACGTCAAGTTAAACAGCGTAATCAAGTCAAAATTATATTTATGTAATAAGGCAAGATTTTATGAAATGCTTATTTTCTTATCACAAAATAAGAGTTCTATTTCTATCCTTGAAATAAACCAATCGTTTAAAGACCTACACGAAAAATAGCCTGCAGGGACAATTTCTCAGCTTGCAATTTCACTTCAATGCTGGTAGCAGTGTGTAAACCTATAATTACATTTTTAAAAGCACTAAACAAGTCGGGTTAATGCAACTCAAATTTAAATAACAACAAGACAGGTGAATGTAGTAAGTTGTCTTAAAGCTTCTCGCTAATTGTAAATCATCGTGTTTGTTCACATGGAATTATGAATGCAAAAAAGTCCTCCTAGATGCATATCTGTTTTTTCGACCTCGTTTAACGTACATAATTGCAGTAACTACCTACTCGCGTTGCATAGTCAATACTCGGTAGCATTTCGCGCAGAGAATATCACAGTGTGATGAAAGCAACCGAGACCTTGGTATGGAGTGGGTCAATAAACTCCGTTGGCCTTCGCGTTTTTCTAACCTCCTGTTCATTCGGAAGGTTTCCGGTGAGCCTGCAGACCTACATTTCCCACCCACACGGAAGCTGCGTAGGTATAAAAAACCTTGTATGATGGACTAATTTGAAGGTTGCATTCGCATACTTTCGTAACAAGCTGGTCGAAGTAACAGCTGCCACCAATTGCTTACAAGTTCAAGGTATTGCAGTTGGCAGCTTTTATAATTTTCTTCGATAAATCAAACTAATTCATTTGAGATACTTTGTAATCTTTAAGATTACTTTCACTATGAAAGCTTAACAATTTTTATAAATCAAGATTCTTCATCATTTCTTTACTAATTGTTACGTATAAGTCATAAATAACTCTTGAATCACTAGAAAGTGGTAGAATATTATTCAATTATTGTTCCCGTGTTTGTAATCTGATAAGTGCGTAGCAAATAATATTATTATTACTACCTTACCTTTTATATCAACTGCTTTTTGGTTTTTTCTTATTGATTTTCGCAGTTGTATGTAGAATATCTACAAAAATTGTAATTTTTATTTTACCTTTTTTATCTTTTATTTTTCAGCTGTAAAAGTTGTTGATAATGTTTTTCCATTTTCAATTTAAAAGCCAGATTTTGTTATTTTATCTACCTTCTGTCATAAACAAAGTTTAAACCACTGTTTCGTTTTATTTATTTGGTAATTAGTTGGATACCTCTCATCAGTAACATATGTTTGAAAAGTCTACGTTATATGCACATGGCATACTCAGACTATATGGCACATTCTCAATAATATTTAGATAGATTTGTACTACTTTCTACTAGATAATCAACTAAATGGTTATCTAGAAGAATCACAATACATTTGTATTTTTTGTTTCACTCGTAATTCACTAAACTAATCCCAATTGGTGGCCTTCTGTTGGTAGTGCGTTGGTAAATGGCAGATATAGCATCTGCACTCTAGCATTTTTTGGTTTATTGACATACTTATTGGTAGATGGAACAGATGAATAAATAATAATGAATTAGTTAAATAAGTCTAATTAGATTCTGAAGACTAAACAGAAGTTTACCTAGAGATTTAAAATTTAGCAGAACATCTGCATTCGAGTACTAATTTTTGATTATTTAACTGAAAATAAAAATAAAACAACTTGTCATTACCATCGAATATTTATTAACATATTCAATGCAGAAATGCATTTCGGCATCTTAAAATTAAATTATAGTTATGCCATCTTTAGTTTCTTTCAAAATATGCTACAAGCTTAACATTACTTAAACATATTTGATAGAACACTAGAGCTGGTGAATTTATGTCATATAACAAAATTCTTCAAAGGGGACAAATGGAAGTTCCTTAAACCACATCGGCAAACAAATTATGCATATTAATGTGTAGTGCATGTTAGAACTGCAATTATCTCATAGTCGTGTCTAATACAGAAAAAATAGGCAAATCATTAAGCTACACTAATTGAAAACTATGAAGTTTATAAAAATACGTTTTTTTAATGATTTCACATAAATTAGTTTATAAAATACATTGATTACCTGCACTACTCACATTCGTGTATATAATCTAGCGTTTGCAGATATAAATTCACTAAAAGAGGTATACTCGTACATTAAGTATTTACTTGATGTTGTGTTTGTAGAAAAGTCCTATGCACACAAACCTACTGAGTGGGTAGTTATGCAAAGAAACACTCTTGAAAACTAGCTAATTAGCAAATTGAAAATCCGATCTTTAAATAATCCGCTGAAACCAATTGAGTTCTGCAACAGACAGATATACCCAATAGCATTGTGAAATATTAAAAACCATCGACAGTTATTACAACTCATCACATACATTTTTGTGTTGCTAGCTCATTTTTCATGCTATCAAACAGAAAATGTAAATACAGATCATCCCAGATATTGATCCTCTTGTGACTTGTGTCGGTAATCCGCTGTAGTAATGTCGAGTTACCCGTGAACAATTAACTTCATCCTTGATGTTTCAACTGCCACCAAATGTAAACGCCGTGGAAACCGACAGGAATAATTAAAAAAAGCGAGCTACAGTTTAACCTTCTCCCGGGAGGCAAAGCCATTCGTTTTTGTTTAAATATTGAATATGAACCTTTCATAACGTTGTTCCCCTGAGTAATTTACGCTGGAAACAAGGATAAGAGGAATGTTAGTTATTCCTTTTTATCCTTTTCTGTAGGGGAAATTACATTTAGTAATAAAACTAAAATTTAAGGAGTCGTGGTAGTTTTATTTAAAACTCTCTTCTATTTTGCATTTACAATGTAGCACTTTATGTAGTAGCAAAATATTCTAAATGGCAATCTTGAGACGTAGATTTAATTCTTCATAAAAGTTGCTACAAACATAATTTTTATTCTTTTGTAAAAAATTCATTTTCTTCTTTGTTTTTCTCGTAAATTTTATTGTCATTTATGACATTTTAAACGTTTCTAAATCTTAGAAAAGTTTGGTGACACATTAATTAAAAGCAAAAAAACTCAATCTTAACTTTTCTGAGAACTTGGGAACAATTTTTCTCTTCCTTTCTCATTTAAGCTCGCTTTCAAATTAATGAAGGAAATTACTAGGCTCCGGAAACAAATCACGTAATTGCAATGCATTTGCGATTGGATGCAATAGGACAGGTTTCTTAAAAAACCTATTTATATTTTTTGTTTTTCAACGTCTAATTAATGTTACTTCTCAAAACCATATAGAGATCAGAATCTAGTTCTTCATTTACACATAATCAACCAGGAAATGTTTTTCTTGGCTCCAGTTCCTGCCGCTTCTGGAAGTTTTTACATGTGTAAATTATTTAAATGCTGGCTTTTTACATTACTTATGTAGATAGAATTAATCTTCAGTCTTAATTAGCACATAACAGTAAAACGTGAGAAGTTGACTGTTTCAATTTTAGCTTGCAGTATATTTTTTGCTATCCGTAAAAAATGTTTGTATGCTATGTATATGTTGTGTACTATAACCTAATTAACATTTGACTTCCGTAGATACAGAAAGTATTACACTAATTCTGAATGAAATTAAACAGGAGATCATTTTGTTTTGTTGTTTTTTCCGAGTAGTGTTAGTTTTTACTGTTAAAAATCTAAGAAAAAAATACGCTTGACTTTGGTTGTTATTGTATGCATGAACTAACCTAGTTCCTGAAATTATTATAATTGACCTCTGCTGGCGCCAATATTCAATTTAGCTGACCTTTATTAATTAAATACAACTGTGCAAGTTGTTGCTTTGGATTGTAGATCAGTTCAAGAGTGCCGACAGTAATTGAACAATTATAATTTAATAACTAATGGTTTTAGGTTTAATAGATTGAGATGCTTCTTGGGTATGATAATCCATCATAGGAGATTTTTCATCTTCTTTTTTTATAATTTGTAGTAGAGTATAATTTCACACATTTTTTTCTTTTTTAATTAATTACATTATGATTTTTTGCAGCACTTTTTGTTCTACTTTACTGAGTAAGCTAACACTAGAGGTAACATGCACAGATATATTATATAATATAATACAGGATGAATCTTAAGGTCGTACTCAAGCTTAAAACCGTATTGTTGGAGGATAAGGATCAAAAGAGTTTTCTGTCTTTGATCTAAACCATTGTCCCTCTAAAAGTGGCATTATTCATTTACATTTACACAGTTTTGGAATCAATTCAATCTCTTCTTAGACATTCACTGATTGGAATTTAATTTAATTTTGTGTTGTGCACCTGGGGTTTATCAAACAGTATTTAAAGTTTAAATAGTAAATAGGCGGGATGCTGACAGTTTTTCTTATTCATAAAGATATCAAAGAACTTATTTATAAGAATTATACAGCTTCTGTATAATTTCAGTAGCACTTTTTCTTATATAAGGTATTTCAAATTAAGTATTAGCCCATATCAAGGTTCCTTTTAATAAAACGTTCTGTATTTTTTAATATTTTTTGATTTCATAAATTTATTGTTGATTACAAACATACACTAACAGCATTAGAGTATACTACGCCGCTATTCAACTGTTTGTTTTCGGATCTCATTTCAATTTCTTTAAGTTTGTGGTTTTTCTCTGAACATGATAATCCATGCGCACTTTAATTCCATAAATATTAATTTTAGTCGCTTTTTTTTCTTTGCAATTAGCTATTTCAATTAGAATCAACTAGAATCTCGGATGGTTTTTGTTTAGTAATAATTTCCCTAGTTAGCAGATCTTGCTAAATATTAGAAAACTCAATTTCGAATTTATTGCAGTTTGTATTATTATCTGAAGTTGTTCCGAAAACATTTCCCTTAAGTAAAGTGAATCTGTTTGTTTGCGTATATCTCATAAATCAGCAACAAATCAAGGATTATCTTATTATAGAATTTCCTCAAAAAACAATTTTAGTTATCTACAATATGGAAAGCTATACCATAGATATTTCTTTTGATTTCAGGAAATCCCTAATTATACAATATAGAAAGAAGATGGGGCTCCGTTGCAAGGTTTTCATAAATGTTAGGTGAAATGTAAATTTCCCAACCTTTAGCCATTTCTTAACAAAAACGTAGTCTGTTTGGATTAGTGTCCAGTGGCCTAATGGGCATGCTTAGGCAATGTTTGACAGAGACTCCGTTCTATCATACGCCGCTTTGCACTTTGCCTAATATCTCTTGCTATAGGGATTTTCACATGCGGATAGGAGGTTATCTCAGAGTAGAATTCCATGGATGGAATATTGCCCTTTTGAACATGGTAGCAGTGGCTCGTCCAGAATTGGAGTCTCTGAGCGTCGTGCACAATTAGTTTAGCAAGTTGCTCCTTGTAACTTTTAGTCCCATAGAAACTAGAAAAGCAACGTTATCTACAATATGGAAAGCCTTTTAGAAAATCTCTTGTGTTCCAATTATACAAAAGAGAAAGAGAATGGTGCTCCGTTGCAAGATTTCTACATGTAAATAGAAGAGTAGAAGTTGATCTTGTTGTTACAGATGACCGTAAAGGATTGTAGAACCCATCCCCCCAGTTTAATACGACGCGATGTTTGAATTGATTATCTGTTCTTGTTTTGCACCTACAGATTTAGTTTCCTCAGATGTTAGATGCAATGCAAATTTCCCAACGTTTTGCTATTTTTTAACAAGATCGTGGTTTGTTTCGATTAGTGTCCAATGGCCTAATGGGCATGCTTAGACAATGTTTGACAGAGAGACTTCGTTCTATAATACACCGATTTGCAATGCAATGTAAGTTTCCCAACGTTTTGCTATTTCTTAACACCAGCGTGATTTGTTTGGATTAGTGTCCAATGGCCTAATGGGCATGCTTAGACAATGTTTGACAGAGACTTCGTTCTATCATGCACCGATTTGCACTTTGGCCGATATCCCTTGCTATAAGGATTTCTACAAGCGGATAGGAAGTTACGTCAAAGTGGAATTGCATGGATACAATATTGCCCTCTTCTATATAGAAGCAGTGGCTTGTCCAAAATTGGTTGGAGTCTTTGAGCGTCGTTCACAATTAGTTTAGCGAGTTGTTCTTGTAGCTTTTGGTCCCATACAGATTAGAAAACCAACGTGATGTATCAAGTGTTGTGGTTTCTATAATCTTTTGTTTGTAATCTTAAGACTACATCCCAAAAAGGTGTAATTCCTAGGCCACCATCTTTGAAAATAGCATAAAGGTAACAATTTAGAGTGAATTTTGGGAGATAGTGGATCTGTTTCGGGTTGATAGCTAATAGAGTTCACATCTTTCTCTCTTCCTTCCCTTAGAATTATAGTCTTTGAGGTACATAGACCAATCAAAGTTTAGATTGTTATTTTTTTATTATTACTGGATGGTTTTCTTATTTTATACCTATTTATTTTATATTATTCTTTACGTAAATTAGTATCAGATCAATGTGGTGTTTTAGCCAGAAACATATTAACTGAGCTTTTATCTATCCTTAGTAATCTTTGCTTTTTTTATGAATGTTTTTAACTTCTCTGTACATTTATTGATACTTTTGTTACAATTTACCAATTTTGCAGCTTTCCTGTAATGTACTCTCATAATTATTATCAGTTTACATTTTGTTTTAATTCTTTATTATTTGTCCTATTAAAAATCGCAATAAATGTCTAAATACTATTATTATACATTTACTGAAAGATTATTCTTTTTTTGTTAATTTGAGTAATTTTGTCGAGTACACAGTACATAATAGTCTTACTTCTCCAATTCATAACTGCTGATGGTCAAGACAAGTTTTTCTGCTTGCAAACCCCTAAATAAAAAATTATTATTGAAAATATAAATTACACACTGATTAATACAGGAAAACAAGTGAACTTGTTTCACCAGGAAGTTGCTTTTTTCCTATTGCGTTTCGAAGAACATTTTATTTTACAGAACATTCCACTTCTTTTAAGTCACCTGTTGCTGTCGGGAAGTCTTCTATAAATAATGACAAACATTGGTATTTCTTTGATTGTACAGTCATTAGCCTTCCTCTTTTGTGCATTATAATAAAATACATATATTTTATCGTTTATTTACGGTTTGTGAACTTTTAATAAAGTTATAAACCATTCTACTGCACACCAGACGGCCTGTTTTGATTATATATGATTAGATTTCATTTGTTTCCTAATTCGTTACAAATCACAATTGCCGTCCAAAAATAATCAGAAATTCTAGTCATTTTTATGTTTTTTAGAACTTAATACACTAATAAACGTACTCGTTTCCCTACTCATTTAATTCCTTTTCGTTTCTGCAACAGCTTTAGAATTATTATAGTTAGTACAAGATGCACTTAGCACAGAATTGTTAAACCATGCGTGATTTGCAATACTGATGAACATGCAACTTTTCAACATGAAAAACAGTCGTGAGATTTTCAGATTCATACAATGCCTTCTTGAGATGTCGATGGTACAGTCGATATAAGTGCCAACTGCAAGACCGTGTCGTGGTCACGGTTCTGCTTTGCTACACTGTTATTAGACTTATTAGTAACCCCTAGCTTTAACATTTGTTTATTTCTGAACCTAAACTGTTAATGCTGATATGTTTAAATCTTACTTTTCTAGCTTTACTTTTATTCCTATTAGTACACAAAAGGCTTTAATGCAACTGCAACTCCTTTTATTATAAAGCTATGTTAGACTGGAGCTCTAATCTGCTACCCACGAGGTAAACTACACCCACAGCATACTATAACATGCAGCTCGCTAAAACATTTTTGCATTGTTTGTATTATCTAATATAATACAAGGAAACTGCATTAGAAAATTATTTCTCCTTTATTCTCTACCTCACGACATTTCCATCAGTAAAATCACTTTCATTTGCATGTTTGGTGTGTTGTGAATAGGAACAGTTCCTAAAGCAAGAACGAACAGCTGTTCGCTGGTTATATCCTCCACAGAATTTCTCGAATGATATCAGTTCATTGTTCACACAAAGGTATCTTGAAATGACAGACACGACTTCAAGAATTATTAGATGGAGTTAAATTATATTAATGGTGCTTAGTTACAGTGTATAATGCAGTTAGTAGACCTTATAAGTTACATTACTCTAATTCTGATAAAATTAATATAGTACTAGACTATCTAAGGATTTTTCTGGTCACATTATTCCAATTTACCGAAAAGCTCAGAATTCTAAACGCCTGTAGCATCCAGGGGAACTATAAACGCGTTGAAGGTGCGCCTAATGCGTCCGTATAACAACATTTTTATCGACTTACATTCTAATAAATTGTAGTACATTATGTTCCATTTTAGAAGGTAGCAGAGATAACCGGATAAAAACAATTTGTTGAATTAGCTCTTATTTAAGCTACTTTCAGCCTCAACGTACGTATATGGTAGGTATATCTTATTTTGTTACAAAACATTGTTAATGCATCACAGATTATTATTTTTATTAAAGTACAGAACATTAAAGTTTTTTAAATTCCACTTGTATGTACTTTACTATATTTAGAATCTTAAAAAATTGTTTTCTTTAATTTGTAGCAAAGATTATTTAGAATATTATTAACGAAGAAGTAAATGAATTTAGCCAGAAACTTAAAATTAAAGTAACTGTACAAATTTAATCAGTCTTCCTGTCTTTTATAACTTTATTCACATTGACATAAACGCTGTTTATTTAATAATGCTGTACTTAGTAGAATATATAAAGGTTGGGATTTAGAAAAAGCCTGAAATACAGAAGATGAAAGTTTTTTTTAATTATTTCGTGATAAATGAAAGTAACTACAATTAATTACTACTAAATTACTTCACGCAAAGCACCACTGACCCTATCACACAGTAAATATATTGCATTTACATAAAAAAATGTTTGTTTTTAATGCTATACGTGATGAGCAATTGTAATTTAATTTTAATTTACTGTTACACACCCATTCGTGCTGGTTACAAAACATTTATTATTTGTACAGCGAACCGAGTCAAGTGCACAATTTTCAGTCACGTAGAAACCGCATTATGGTTGAACGCACCCTAATTTAGTTAACAACATCGAACGAAACCTAGAAAATAAGTTAGACACCAATTATTTTGAAATTTGAATAGAATATAAAATTCAAATTCTTAAGGATATCAGTTATACCCATACTGCATAGTTTTTGTCTTGTTGGTTGTCTAGATTATAAATGATACTAACAAGCTGAACATTTGTTTCTAGTTTTATGACTACCGAACTAATTACTAACAGTGTCAGAGAAAATAATTTGAGCGCTAGTACACCGTCTACTTTAAATGTTTGAAATAATTTTAAACTAAGTAAGATTCTCTCCTGTGCGTATTATTCTTACTTTCCTTACCATTATCTTGTAGTTAATTTTACTTTCTGGTGTAGAAACATGTTTTGTTTACATAACAATTTGATTTTGCTACAAGAGCGGTTAATAGCTAGTTAATACTTTGCCAAACAGATTTATTGAAGGTATTAAATCCAGTTTGTTAAACTTTGCTCGGTATAATATTTAAAAATTTCTTATCCAGTACATACAATAGAATTCACTATAACCCTTTAAGAAAATTTAAAAATCTTTGTATTATTTGATGGATAAAAACCTGAATGACTAGAAGTGCAATGTGCTTTTCAAAAAGCAAAACAATAGGTTGCATTTCCCTAAATATTACTATCAAATCAATAAAACTTGTTCCAAATTTGGATAGTCAACAATTGTGCTGAGTCAGTGAATTGAATGATAGTCACAAATGTAGCGAAGAAGCTTTTGGTTGTGAACGTAATATCCTACATATTTCAAAGTTGTGTTCAATTCGAAATCTATCTGGATACTTTATTTTAAATATTATTTTTCAGTGTGGCAAAGTCTTAACAGGTTCTTCTTACACCTCGCTTAAATACTAAGTGGAATGGCTAGTTTAGATGTTTTATTGTTCTAATTGAATTTTTGCAAAAGTTGAACCAAACGAAATCTTTGTCTTATTATTTTATACTAAAGTTTCTAGACTGTATTTTTGTGACAGCTAAGTGCTATTCAAGATATGAAATATTTTATTGATACTTACCTTACGTACTTAAATTATTTGAATGTCGACTCCAAATATATAGAAATATGCAGAGTCTGCAATTTTTAAAGAACGTGCTAGAAATAGACAGTAGGCCCAGTAGACCAGCTGTGGACTATTAAAGCAAGGTCGAAGATTTAAAATATTCTGTACAATTCATTTTTATTTAAATTTATATAATCTGCTCATCTTAGGTGTATATCTGAATCATTCTTTTGTGAAATGTTCTACATGCATTAAAAGTAGTTACAGACGTAGACAAAGGCATTTTCTTATTTATTTTCAAGAATTTACCAGTGAATATTTCAGATATTCAACCATTTTTATTTTTGAGATTTACTTATTAAATAATACATTTTAAGTGTAAATGCAAAAGAATTTACGTAATTACTTTTTGTTTTGCAAGTGCAATACTTAGAAAATTAATTATAAAAAGAAAACAAAAACAGTCAAGCAACTTGAACTCCGCTAAAAGCTATCATTAATCAAATGTTAATTAAGTTGAGATGAACTCGCAGTCATTTTATAAGAATGTCTTAAGTAAATAATTTTCATAAAAGTAATAGTCCATGATATCTCTGAAATATGTACATATCTAACAATTCTAAGATTGTATTACCAACAACGTTTCTCGGATGGAACTAATATTCTTAGCTAATCAAGTGTTGTTATGCATCAGCGCAAAAGACTATAAATTTTACATACCATGAAGGCATTCTCTGCGTTTCGCTATTTTTAAATGATATTTCTTGTTGTTTCCATTTTGTTACTTCAAATATCAGTTCGCGAAGCGTCTACATTTTATTTGCATATATTATAATAAATACATCGTGGAAATGCCTGTAAAGTAATTTGCACCCTAATGTTAAAATTAACATAAACATAACAAATCTTGTCTATAATGCAATTCAAGCGTGCTTTGATTGCAGAGGTGAATTATGCGGGTCAATCCCGTAGGCCCCTATGCGATTTACTGCCAAAGCTAGATAAGCAAGACATAGACAGAAATGCCCAAAGTAGCTGCATAAATAAATTTCAATTTAAATAAATGAATACAGATTCTCGATTTGTATCATAAATCCAATGCTTCGCATGTTACTTTACCTTTACTAGTCGATGGAAATTTACGACCACAAGAACTGACAAACTGAATCTGTTTTTGCAATTACCCTTATCTTTCTTTATACACATAGGACAGTAGCACGGAAAGAAGGAAGATTTATTCAGTTTATGTACAAATAAGATTAACAAAGCGGTACGGCTCTTTACAGTTCATTATTAATTCAACACACAAAGCGTTTTGCTAAGAGATATTTAGATTGTGTATCAAGTGAAAGGTGGGGCGACACAGAGAGGCTGCACCTTAACAAATTAATATCAGATAGGATTAATGTTACTTAAACTTCTGAGATTTGTAGAAGTTTTAGTTATTTTGCACTACATATTCTATAGAGAATACACATATTTGGTTGCATTATTTATATTTTTATTCGAGCACTGAAAAGTCTGGAAACATTTTTAACTTTTGTTGATAAAACCGAATTTCAAATGTTACTCGGTAATCGGTATAACCACAAGGAAAGTTATAAACTACAGGATACATGAGGCTATAGCAATTAATTTCCACTACAGTGGCTGGAAACGTTATTATTATTATTTCATGTTTTTGGATTAATGGTTTATTTTTGAAAAAACTAAACAATAGCTCTATAAAACTATTTCTAAACAACAACTAATATTATTCAAAGTCGAAAGTGATAGCCTGAGTTTGGTTATCATATCAAATATCGTCTCTACTAGAATCACGCCAACCTTTAAAACTATAATTGATGGGATAGTCTGATTTATATCGTGTGTACAGAACCGTTAGCTTGCAATGTAAGAAATTGCTATAAAAGTAAAATGTTAAGTTTCAAGGCGTCAACACTTGAAGTTATTTTTTCCAAATTCGTTTATGAGAGCACTGAGTACACGGAAGCAGCAAATCTTTGACCTAAGTCCCATATAAAATTGTTCCAAGATATTTTCAGATTGAATGCGGTCCAAACAGTTAAAAACATTAGCGACCGTATATCCTACCGTCGCGTCGCGTCGGTAATAGTGTGGTTCACAAGTTCCATTTTGGCTATTTTTTGCCTGACTTCGCCAAAAATTATGATCGAGGTGTCATTCGATTCGGAATGGCATTTAGAAACTTTTCGAACATTTCGAAGTCCCGCGCAAAAAAATTGCAAAAGTTATAAACAAATTCGTAAAAAAAGGGGATTTCGTTTTTTGCAAATATCTCGGAGAATATTGCAAATATCCGAAATCAAAAAAACAATCCTTAAAGAGCAGGGAATTTCCTACAAAAAAGTCTTAACTTCGGGAATTGTACCACCAATATTTATAATTTTAATTTAGAGGTGAAAATAGGGCTAAAAACGCGTGATCTGGCCGCCGTTTAGTTTGCTCTCTTTAACAAAAAGAATTTTTTTTACCTATTAAATATAAATATTAAGGAATAAAAAAATTCAGGTATTATTGGGATACATGAATAAACAATAATCCATCGGAAAAACATTTTTCCCACAATTTGTTTATTAGTTATGCTTTTGTTAACTAAAGAAATTTTACCAATTTTTGATTGTTTATAAAAAAGTGGAGATTGACAATTTTTTAATTTTTCCAACGAGGATCTATTCTGTAGCCTTTGGAGAATAAATTCAAGAAGTAAAAAAATTCTCAGGTTTTTAGTTTAAAAAATATGTTTTTTATGTAAATTTATTGTAAGAAAAAAAATTTGGACATCGTCTTGAGAGGATCCCTATATACCATACTTTGTGAAGATTGTTTACTTTCATTGACTTCTATATATTCAAGAATTTGGACATCGCCTACCTCAGGGAAGTCCACCTCCAGATCTTCCTCAGAAGTGTTAGAATCGTATTCGACTCGCACAAAATGAGCATTATTCACTCGGATGATTTACACACTTGCCTTCGGCTCGTGTGTAAACTTCATCCTCTTGAATAATAGCCTACATTATGTGCTCGTTGAATAATATACTATTATGTCTTTATTTGTTATTGGACTACCAGTGCAACTGTCATATTGAAGCAAAGCGGAAAGCAGATCTAAATCTTGCGTCCTGGGAGCATTTTGACTGACACTTGGTTTAATACTTTTTTTAATTTAATTAATAATCAGACATACGCCTGAAGAAACGAATTAAATAATTATTGAATTATGAAAGAATTAGGGAAATACACTTAAGCGCAAAATTAACGCACCACTTATACATTTCAATTTATTTTAATTGCCGTCAAAATTATTATAAATAATATAATAAAGAATAGAATACACAAACAGAATTATTTCGATAATAACAATAAATTTGATTAAATAATTGTAGAAAAAAAAACGAAAACTGAAAATATGACTTATTTAACAAAACAGTGTAAAATGATGATCATTGTTACGCACACAAAGATAACTTCTTTTGAAACGTTTTTAGCTTGTCGATGACTAGTGTTACCACCTCTGGATGTTATTATAGCTTGACATCGTCGGCCGTGGCATACTTTCAATTAGTGATCTGATCGTTTCTTGGGTGATATCTTCCCATATGCGTAGCTTGTCTAAGCTGTTAGGTGGTGAATGCTGGCTTCTAATCTTGCGTTCCATTATGTCCCAAAGATCCTCAATTGGGTTCAGGTCTGGACTACAGGCTGGTCACTTCAGGACTTGAATATTAACATAATTTAAATATTCAGTAACAATATGTGCCGCATGTGGCCTAGCATTCTTGTCCATAAGAACGAATCCATCCTCAGTGTAAGGTGCAAAAGGTACCACAAACGATTTTAAAATGTCTGTTATGTATCGTTTAGAAGTCAGACGTACACCATCAACAATAAAAAGCTCCGTGCAAGCTGTTAATTATATTCTACCCCATACCATCACTGAGCCGCTTCCATATAATGTGGTTTCTCGAATGTCACAAGCGGAATATCTTTTGTTTGGCCTTCTGTATACTTTTGTACGGCGATCAAAACTTACAAGATAAAACTTTGACTCATCTGTAAATAACACCTGCTCCCAATCATAGATTTCATAATCTATATGCCTTACAAAAGCCAATCTGTTTCTTCAATGGTTTGCATATAATCTGGGACCAGTAGCTGCTGCCCAAGATCGTAGATTTTTTTGGCCTCTTGGTTAACAGCAGTAGTTGTATTTTGAGACTTCGTGCAGTAGTGAACTGTTCCCTAAGTGCTCGAAGCTTGAAAAATTGGTCCTCCACGGCATTTGTAGCTCTTGGCCTGCCTTGGTTACGTCGTCTAGCATAATGATTGGCCTCTACAAACCTACCGACCGTTGTATGAGACATGCCAAACCTTTTAGCAAGTTCGCGATTCGTTAGTCCTTCATTGGACAAAGTTACAATTTGAACACATTCATCAAGATTTAAATTTCGTCTAGCACGATGTATTGCACGAATGACAATTATCTTATCTACTGACAGCACAATTGAAAAGCAATGCCTACTTTTATTTTAAAACTGAGGTTTACTTACTTGAAAAACATACTCCTTATAAAAAGCTGCTATGATTTTAAATTAAACAAAGAAGACAGACAAAAACCCACAAAAGGCGTAATAATAAACAAATTATTATAACTGATATTAATGAATCGGAAAATACATAATATTTTTCGAAATAAATCCAAAAGTCAGAGTGGTGCGTCAGTTTTGCGGTTAAGTGTATTTGTATAAAGATTTGTATAAATAAATTTTAAACTCTAGATCGAAGGATTTCTCCAATATGACAGTGTGTTCACACGTAGAATTGTATCTGCATCGTGCAAAGATGTGACATGTACATTTATTGAAATCTCTGACTTCAGAAAGACTAGGGCAAAGTAAATGTAACATCGGAGATACTCTAAACCAGTTATTTTGTCTTTAAAACGAGACTTCTCCTTAGGTATGTAAAGCTTATGTGCTTTAGGAAAGTAGAAGCAGTTTTAATGCTCAGTACATGTTTACAAATAGTAAGCAATTTTTTGGTTTAGATGCACACGACCATTCAAGGCCGCTGTTTCATGATATATTCTTCTACAATCAATAACTAGCTCTCTATGGTGCTAGAAAGTTATAAATTGGGTATCTAGATTTGACACACTATGCAGAAATCACTTAATCGATACATTTTGGAATCATAATAAAACGAAGTTAATCGAGCAAAATACAAGCTAATACTGCCTTATTAATTTTTCTATTTTACCAAAGTACGTAATTACATATTATAACACATCTCTCAATAGTCTAAAATTATGAGTAGGTGCTCAACACACTTTTATCAAATATAGCGTGTAACTAAGTATATTTATGCCTAATCGAATTTATTACTGCAGGCATTCCACTGCAAAACATTCCACATTCTATTTGGCGTTAAGTTGTAACGACCGCACAGCATATAGTATTTCTCAAAACTCCTTCGCAAGTCTTGACGTGTACTCTATTGAATATAATATTCTCTGACACTTCTAGTAACAACAATTATGCGCATTTATGAATAGACATTAAATTGCAAATAAAAAGCATTTTATTGTTACATTAGTCAATCCTTTTACAGTTTCTGTTAGACGGCCGTTACATTAAATTACATAAATTCAATAAATTCTTAGAAACTGAATGTAAGAAAACTTAAAGGGTAGTAAATCGCTTAAACTTTAAAGTTGTGTTGAATGGATAAATGACAGAACAAGCTAGCGATTTTACATACGTAGGTAATAAATATCGTAGAGGTACTACTATAAAAGGCAAAGTTAAAAGGGAAATAAATACAGTAAATGCAAAGGGTATATTAACTAAACGTTAGACTTGTATACGAACTATTTACAAATGCTAAAGCAAACGTCAATCGAAATGGATTTATGCTTAGTTAAGTGTACTACATTCGAACAATACACAAAGCACATTTTCTTTAATTTTCTTTACCTTATCTTAAAAACTGTTTCAAAATTTAATTTGGAACAAAAACAGTTACCTTCAAGAATAAAACTTAATATGGTAAAGTTAACAACGAAGCGTAATATTAAAATAATGATCAAGGTTAAAATTTCACAAAGAATTATAATAATGATGAAGGTTAGAATTTTGCAAACAATAATTTAACAAACACTTTTATATTTTTTTAACCTAGAACATCAAAAAATATAGCTCACTTTTGGTGACCTAAAAATGATTATACAAGATTGTCTGTGTGCACCTGTATTTATACATATTTGTAACGATTACCAGAGATGGTAACGGTAGAAGTGTTGTAAAATGACAGTTATTCTTATCAATATATATGTAAATTCAATAAATCAACAAATAATCAGGGTGGCATGGTTTTTGGCTCCAGGAAATATTTCGGAGTAGAGCATGACGAGAGGGAATTGTGTAACGTCAACGGTACTTGTCGGTCAGGCGGTCTCCTGCCGTACCAGCTGACGCGTGACCTGAGACATAAAACTGCTAGCAAATATACCGTTTTTACCATTTTCGCTGTTTTATTCACACCTTAAATTCCAGCGAGTTGTAGGAATTTCGGCCACTATATATTAACGTTTATGATAATAGGTGAAGAATAGAGACATTTTAATGACTTGAAAGAATGTCACTGTATTAATACTGTCCTACTTTTGGTTACAATGTAATATTTTTAGCAACTCGTAATGAATATGGGAATTTACAATTCAATGTAGGTTACAACAATAATTGAATTAAGAGTATAACACCTCTGTGGGAGATCAAAAAAGCGTGTTATAAGGATGTAACAGTAAATGTAAAACACATTCCCTCTTCAGTGAAATCAACCTAGTAGAACCGTTTGTTTGTTCGAATGAAATGAATGAAAAGAATCAGTTGCAGCTAGTAATTAATAGTAGCAATGGAAAACAACATGCTGATGAGATTGTATAACCATAGATTTGACTAACTGGACGTGAAGTTTAAATATCCATTGAAAGGTAGGCGGTTCGAAATATATATTATGAGTCAGTCTGCATTAACACTCCTTTTATATTTCAACATCAAGTAGATCATAATTCAATTCTTCTGATGTGCCCCTTTCTGCAAAGAATACAAAAATAGGCTTTTCAGTATTGAATTTGTTCCAAAGAGTTTCCACAAAGTATTTTAGTTACAAGAATTATAGCTAAGACTTTCACCTTTATTTGAATCTGATACATCGACAATTAACAATGGTATCTATAAATCTACAAAATTTCTCACACTGAATAATGCATTTTATTTTATATTCCGCTTGTCACTATAATACAAGAAAACGATGTGCTCAACATATTTACGTGTGTTGAATATAAAATGCTAATGTCTACTAAGAATTTCATAACGTGTAGGATCTTTAGGCTTATTAATAATTCACTTACTGAAGTACCTGACTTCTACAGTGTTAGGTTAATCCCATAACCCGTTAAAATTTTGCAAACAAGCTTTTTATAGCACGTCTGATTTATTTGCAAATTTAAATAAGGAAAGAAACAATTTCGATTTCTATAGATTAGTTCTAGAACGTTTATTAAGTTTTTGCCATAACCTAATGGAAATTAGTTTCACTTTTTATGCACGTATGCATTTTAATGAATGTCCAGCAGAGAAAAAACAAACACTAAAGTTTGTTAACAGCTTGATTAATGTTTTTGTAAAAAAGAAGAGATCGGGAATTCTGAGAAGTTTAAAATAATTTTATTACAGAAATGTAAGATTAACTGGAGTTTACTATTTTGTAGAGACCTATAATTTAGTTAACTTCAAATCACGTATTTACCATGTACGCAAGCGATCGATAAAACGCACACTATGGATTTAATTGCAAAAGTTTCTTTAGATAAGCGGCTGAAATGATTTATTGGGTAAGTAGGGATCCATAAATCTTGTTAAAAGTAATGTATATTGCTTAGGTATGAACATACATCTTGTTAGATTGTAAATATACTTCATCCACACTTTCAATATTGTGTTTTATATGAAAATACCAAGGCATGCATCATTTATTTTTTGCCTTATATTCTGTAATAAAACGTGAATAGATCGGAAAAGTACGAAACACTGCGTTTCTTTTACAAACTTTGTTTCTGAATCAATTACTCTGACATAATTAGGAATTTCAAATTTGATTCTATCTATGTAGAAATAGTTTTATTATATTATTCTTTCTGAGAGTGTCATAATTCAATAATCCAAAGGGTACAATAGTTCTAGGGCCCGAGCTCGATAGGGATTAAGTCTGAAATAGTAATTAATGGAGACCTCACCAAGTTGGTAATTACGAGATTATCTATAAATTTATCTGTAACTCTGATTATCGTGATCTATCTTACTTTTAAGAACGAAGAAGTTCATTTCAATATGCCACCAAACTTCATGCAAAATTATATGTAAACAGGGCCGACTTCATCTAGACTTGTGCATCCTCTCAACCCACACCGGATAATTCATGAATGGCCTTAACGTCGTGTTTTGTGTACAAACCAACCAGTGTTTTTTATAAATTAATGAAAGCATAATTAAGTTCTGCTTCTGTAAACTCACTCACATGAAAATTACGTTTCAATCACTATGATTGAAATTTTAATAACATTTAGCTTCGTATCTGTTTTCTAGACTCTAAAGCACCTTTGCTGCATTTTTCATTGTGTTGTCAAATATCCAGTAAAGATATTTTTGGTTACAACAGTTATGCCTGCACTATCATGCAAGTTATCTTGCAGATTGTTTTATTTTCTAATGATTATTTTCATTGCTTTATGTACGTGAACAGATAGTAGGTACAAATACAATTTTTATTGTTTTATTGCCGTGGTGTAAAACATATATTAAATTGTTTTTATTCACTTTGCCATTTTTTTATCGCCTTCATTTTATTTTTTCGTATTAACCCGTTCTACGCCAGTGGAATCACAAATCTATTCCATTTTCTTTAGTTATACTTCCATCTGGTGTATTTGCTAGACTTGATATTTTATTTTTTGCTTAGTTTTAAACACCTGCCAAATTATTTATTTATTTTTAAAGTGAATTATATCAAGGACTGTTAGTCTATTACACGCTACAAGAAAGTATTACAGGTAAACTGGGACGGCTTCAGGTGCTTTAAAGCAATTTTAGTCTTTTTCGTCCTTGCATTCTACAGCAAGCAATATCTAAAAAGTGTATCACACATGCTAGAATGTTTTCCTGTATAAAGCAACACAATTTATTCACTCACAAATAAAATAATTGATATTTAAGTTTAGAAAGAAATATTTGCAAGTCACAAACGTCAGTATTAATGAGTAGCAATTGATGAGAAAAACGCTTTCTAGCAACTTAGAGAAATTTCCCATACGTTGTTTAGTAAACAATGCTCTTAACAAACAAACACAAAATCAGTAAATGATCTGTTCAAAAGAAGAAAAGCTAAGAATAAGTAATTGGAAATGAAAATCGATGAGAAAATAAAAGAAAGTACTGTGACGCATTCCAGATGCGTTTACCAAAATAAGAAAGAAGAAAAGTACTTAAAGTAAGAATGAATTCTTTCTGTCCTGTAAAATTGTGGAATACAAATAAATAAATTGGTTTTACAGCAGCGAAACTCAACAATAATTCATGGCTACGGATTAATTAAAAAAACTAGTTTGGGGTCTTCTCATTTCTTACCACTCACCTATACCATAGTTTCTTTCTGTAGATCCTGTTTAATGATTTTATAATAAATAAGTCGTAATACATGTAGCAGCATAAAAACTCCTTATTTTACTAAATAAAAACATTATTTGCAGCTCTGAAAAACACGAAAATAAATTTTCTAAAAAACTAAAGCGGATAAGTAATTTTACAGATTGGTACGTTATTAACAATTTCTTGCTCGTTAGACGATAAGTATACAAAGTCTATACAAAGTTCTAAGGTCAAAGCGTTTCATAAAGCTAACATGATCGAGAAACAATATATTCGTGATGTTGAAACCATTTTAATTAGCTATTAACTACAAGTGAAGCTAACCAAACCCCATATAAGTAAATGACCATAGTGTGCCACACCGTTATAATCCGGCACCATGATCTTCCTAGCGACGAGTTGACCCTTTAACTTTGCACGGCAAGAATCCATATTTGCAGTTGCAATACATTTTAACCATATTTACATACTATTCACATTGTAACAAATTCAGCTAACCTTATGTATTGCGGAAATTAATTATAAGGTTAATGCAATTATATTTCCTAGATTTTAACATTAATAAATATGAATTATGAGATTGCCATAACCATACAGTAAGAAATTAATAAATGCGCTCTTAAATGTTTAATTGCAGAGTCGCTTAAATGGAAATAATTTTACATGATTCTGTAATAAATTTGAGTAAGTAAACCATTCTACCGTTATTGCAGAATGTTATGTGTGAGTAATCTTGGTAAATAATCGAATAGTTGGCGTATTAGCTAAGGAATGATATCCGCTAAATGTATGTTAACAATGATTTGAATTTGTCAACAGAATATTTACACAACTGTAAAGAAACGTTTGTTCTCATTAACTGTTGTAATTAAAAACGATGATAAATCATTAAAGCATTAATGGAAATGAGATATCAACAGTTTTAAATGCATTGTCCAGAATCCATTATATAAATTAATACAGCACTTTTATTAATGACAGAACTCTTTATTATAATAATGACAAAATAAAAAAAAACACTTTAAAGTGGAATGGTAATGTTTAAATAAATTCTGACGTTAATAATGTCTAAAAGTAGAAATAACGGAATATTGAAAACAATAGAAAAGCTTAAGAACACTAATAATAATGTATGAATAAGATTTCTTGGACTCTTAGTGAAATAAATTGTCGTGGAAAGAATGTTATTAAGAGATAGAAGCTTATGGCAGATATAAGATTTTGTTTGAAGGTTTATACTTTAGATGACCTTGTCAAATTGATTTATGCAGATGCAAAGTGTTCTACTGAGTTGATAGATTGATTGTATATAACTGAATCTGATATGTTATCGCTATTTTGGTGACAACTCCGTTTTGTGCATTACGTAATGATTTATTATTTGGAGAGAAATAGTTCAGCAAGGTGAAAGACAAGATTTGAAAAAAATCTAAAAAGTGAAAACGGAGTCATTTTTGAATAGTCACAGTCACATTTTCTTTGTCTTATATAGCTTTTTACGTGTGTCAGTTTTTGTGTATTGTCAGTGTTTTGGTGTTATTGACACCGTATGCATGCTGCTTGTTGAGTTTTCCTAATTTCTTTAATTATTATATAATATAGTGACTATATTCCATACAATGGAGAAATTGATCAATTTCGGTTTTGGTATACACAATCATCTTCTAGAACTAATATTTGCATGTATGGATGATGTATAACTATGTCCAGAAAGTAAGTTCATTTTCTATTTCCCGCCGTTGCAGCGATGCGATCGCAGTTCAGCGCATGCGCGGCAATGACCTTGTATCGTTACTAAGCGATTGGCGCCATTTTGAGTTAGTTATCTGCTGTTATCGTGTCACAGTGCTTGTTTATAATGGCGAAGGTAATTGAAAATTCCGCCGATTGCGAGATTAGATCAGTGATTCGGTTTCTCGATGCGAAAAATTTGAAACCAGTGGACATTCATCAACAGCTGTCTGAGGTGTATGGACAGAATGTAATGAGTTATTCTATGGTTGTGAGATGAGTAAAAAAATTCAACAATGGCCGTGTAAACGTGCACGATGAAGGAAGAAGTGGAGGTCCATCATTGGTTAATGATGAACTTGTTCATGCAGTGAATGAAAAAATTAGAGGAAACCGTAAGTTTGCGATTTCTCTTGTTTCTATGGAATTTCCCCTAATTTCAAGATCCCTTCTTCATGAAATTGTTCATGACAAACTGGGATATCGAAAGCTTTGTGCACGCTTGGTACCGAAAACTCTTACCGAGGATCTCAAGAAAAAACGCCTAGGTGCTGCTCTTGAATTTTTGACTCGTTATCACAATGACGGGGACCATTTCCTTAACAGTATAGTGACTGGGGACGAGACTTGGGTAGCCTATGAGACACATGAGACAAAACGGCAATCGATGGAATGGAGGCACACATCGTCACCAGCAAAGACAACATCGAAGCCAAATTTGACAACCCGGAAAATCATGTGCACAGTGTTTTGGGACAGATATGGTGTTCTTTTAGTGGACTTTCTACCACGGGGCGAAACAATTACCGCTATTGCTTACTGTGATACGCTAAGGAAACTGCGTCGTGCAATTCAGAATAAGCGCCGTGGAAAGCTCACTAGCGGCATTTTGTTGATTTATGACAATGCTCGCCCCCACACTGCAAACCTCACACAGCAACTTTTGACTCAATTTGGATGGGAACAATTTGACCACCCACCGTATAGTCCGGACCTTGCTCCCAGTGACTTCTTGCTGTTTTTAAGCCTAAAATCAAACCTCGCTGGCAAGAAATTCAATGACGACGATGAAATTAAAGAACATGTTGCAACTTGGTTACAGTCACAGGCGTCAAAGTTTTATGACAAATGAATACAAAAATTAGTGCCACGCTACGATAAATGCTTACAAAATGGTGGTAGCTATGTTGACTAATAGTTTTAAGTCTACAGATTCTTTTGCAATAAATTATTTTTCCTAATATACATTTGTTTTATTTTACCAGTAAAAATGAACTTACTTTCTGGACATAGTGATAGATAACCTAAATGCCTAAATTTATGTTACAAACGATAAATAAATCATGACTCTTAAGGAAAACCATGTAATATCTTTAAGTGGTGAACCGTATTCTAGAAACCTATTTTACCTTATTATAAAATACTCAATTTATCTAACATCTTTTAACGAGCAATAATCACAATTGCAGCATTTGTTACACAAAGTCAAAGGTCATAACAAGCTTGCTTAATAACTAAAATGCTTAAAAGCTCTTTTATCGTGAGATCAACAATTGCTTCTAACATACATTGAGTTATAAAATAGTCTGAAATACGTACCTTGTATTAATACTGTATTATGCTGTTATAAGTGATGCAATTCTAATTTATGCCAACGTGTTTTGATAATAAAGTAATTAAAACGTTTATTTCCGCATTTAATTGAACAGAATACTCTTAATTATTAATGATACAATAATAAGAGTGAAGTTTTGTTGTCTTATTTGGACCATTGGAAGAATGTGATTTATTCTCCTTAAATGAAGAAAATTAAATTTCATTTACGGTTATATCATAGACTATTAACGAGCAATTTATTATTATAGTAATTTTATAACTTCATTAATTAAAAGATTGATTCATTTTGCTTACGTCATAGTTGGAAATTATTAAATATTCAATAATAAATTAGATGGGATAAACAAAAATGAGGTTGATTCTTTTTAATAACTTTAATATATTTTACAAGAAGAAAATAAAAGTATCGTTAAACGTTTGCAAAAAATACATAATTACAAAATACACAGAGCATAATTATCTTAAGTAGAGTTATTAGTTAGAAGGTTATTTTAATTAAGAACTATTTACTTACAGAAATTAACACAAAAAGCAATCGTTGGAAGATAATAAGCCGACAAGAATTCTGATTACGGAGAAAGAAAGTATGATTGAAATGAGATATTGGCTTTTAATTCAAGCTTCATTGTTTAATTTGCGGTGTCTACTAATACTGTCCACTTTATTTTATCAGAGATATTTTACTTCTTACGGACTGTATACTCCAACAACTAAATTGAACTTGATAGTTCTTTAAGAAGATTACATTTTGCTGACTGGCATATGTTAATACCTCTCCACTTCTCACCACATTTCTAAGTCTTCGGGAAAATTCCTGTTAAATAATCTCATTGTATTTATAAAGGCGATTAGAGCAACTGCAGTCGCTTATAAGTGTCTCCAGATAACGCCCGGTTTAAGAAAAGATATCTTATCTATCTGTCTTATACAAATGCCTTTTTCATAATGCAACAAAATGTTCCATAATCTTAATGAAGTAACAGTAACAATTACATTATTTAGCAGCATATATTGTGTATAAAACCTACAGCGTCATGTTTGTTCTTCAGGACTTTGTCGTGCAATGTGAGAATGTTCTACATACTCTCAGATAAATGACGGCAAACAATAGGTAGTTAACTTCCGTAACTTTATCTGCATTAAATAAAGCTGCAGGTTTTACTCCTACGATTTAATTGTTAGCAGTCAACCGTGCTACTACTACTTTGTGATTCTGTTATAATTAATTATTCTTCTGTAAATAGAGACAATGCCAACCTCAAAGTTTGTATGTAGATAATAGTTTGAAATCATTTCATTCATAATCTTATTTTAAACTTCGTTTTAATGTTAGAAAGAACAATATGTACTTTTACTACAACGAATACAGTTGTCCTGCGATCAAATTAAAGTTAATTAACCCTACAAATCTAATAAAAATAAAACTGGAAGCCTAAATTACCATTGTTTCAGTTGTTTCGGATTGTAAATTTTAAATAAAATTACGCATTATACATAAAGGAAATGAGGGTACAACTATGAACAATAATTTCTTTATGCAAAATGATTATATACATACAGACTAAGATAAAACATAAACTAAAGCAAAAATTTTGCATGCATGAGAATTCTACTAAAACAGTTATATAATTTCATTAGATTTGAAATAAATACAAAAATACGGATAAAAAGGCGTAAGACTTTTATAATTTTTATTTGTCATCATCTAGCAGATTTATCGTTTGTAATAACCTTTTTACTAGACTTTCAGTTAAAAGTTGTCACTTGAATAAAGAAAAACTATGTCTGACTAATTGGTATTCAGTTGAAAATCGCTTTTAACGGTGACTTTTTAGTGACTAATAGCGTTTAAACTGAAAAACGAAATTCTCGTATTCTTTCTTTTAGATTTCTTGCTTGGTTACGTTCCATAACATCACGTTTTATTGTCCAATTTTACGCAATTGTTAGAAAATTTGTAACTTAAAGAAGAATTTAATGCAGTTATCTGAAGTTGGATTTGTTTATTTTCTGTGACTCGTGCTGAATTTAATGTAGAAAATTTAATAAGTCAACTGTGACAATGCCAAAAATAATTTCTTATAGTAAATTTGTATAAGTAACCATATACTACATATATTTAAAATAACAATGCAGAAAAAACAACTGAAAATGAACTAGGTACTTTAAACAGATAATTGATAAGAAATCTGAAAACTACCTTCGTTCATTACTTCCTGAAATTGTACTTATTATGTTGTTTTATTAAGATAAGCTTCTTGTCAGCTGTATTTCGACACGCTGTATTATCTTAATTATAATAGTGAAATGCAACATTTTACGTCAAGAGATTATAAGTGGATATTCAGGCAATATTATCACTCCTGCCCGCTGGATATTATCATGAAAATGTTGTCTTGCTCTTATTGTACGTAAGGTATACGAGGTAATATTTGTAGATAACATACAGGAAGAAATATTTGATTTTTTATATTATTTTGCCTAATTTTATAGTTGTTGAAGTAAATTTGTTCTATTTGATTCTAGATATTGCAACAAGTTATACTACCGATT
>VTPC01003435.1:0-28022 GCA_011009095.1 Ignelater luminosus | reverse complement strand
AGCTAAGCCAACATTAATAAACCTTAATAATTAAATACAACTTATATTTATTAAAATTAGAAAGCAACAAAAAAATTATGAATTTTCAGCAATATTTAATCTATGTTGTGTTAATATAGCAACATCTACCATGGCTTCTGGAATAAGTAAATCAGCAACTGTGTATTTCAATGATTCTTCATATGCATAGAGTATACTAGTATCAAATAACATCATTTTACTTTGTGCTAATGCTAAAATACAATTCCTTAGTCTTCCAATAGCCTCTCTATCTGGACGAGGCACTACCTAAAATAATATTCTGAATTATATCCATGCATTATTTCAAAAAATTATTATGTCATACTTCTTCTAGATTCTGCACAAACCCTCCAACATTATCTTCTTCGTTACTTATAATAGGACATATCCAAATAAACCCATTATTTCCCAATATTATACTAGCACCCACCGGTAAATTGTGAAAATGAGTTTTACTTCTTTTAATAAGAGAAGGAAAAACCTTTAAGAGTACACCTTGGGATAACTAAAATTAATTCTAGTTCTAATAACACTTTTAAGATAAATTATAAGTAGTCAAATACTTTTCCATATTTCAAACTTCTGGTATGTAACGATAACGATCCATCAGCAAATACGTTTTGTACCTCAGCACTTATCAAGTCACCTTCTTGTAAATATTGTCTCATCATATGTTCATCTTCAGCAGATCTTCTTCTCTAAATATATAAATTTTGAATAATATTCAGACTTGTTTACAACCATGTAACATACCAATTCACCACCAGGTAAATTAACAGAAGAAAGCAATAATACAGAATCCAATCTAGAATTAGTATCAACTTTCCATCGTTTCTGTTGTACTTCTGTTATGCGTCCAACAACAACATCGCCTATTTCACCATTGTATCTACTCTTTAACGGACGTATAGATATTAGTTTATTCACTTGTTCTTTAACACCAGCTACAGATGCTTTTAAATAATCATCTTGTTCATAAGTACCATGACCTCTAGAATAAAATATCTTCTTATTTTGAATATGTTTACATGAAAACTAACCTCATAAATTCCTTTTGTTCACTTATAATTTCACCCGGAGTAAAGATTTTTGGGATTCGACGATCAACGGCTACTGAAGTATTTACGCGATTCTCCGCTAAACGAATATGTACTTTTTGCAGCATATTTATACTTTTTTGTATTTTTAAATTACAGCATCCACATGTTAACCACCAACATTAATTCGAAATTCGAATATTATTCATACTAACCATTCCATATACGATGCACTTTATAATTGTTATTTACTAATATAATAACTAAACTTTAGATTGAGACGTTATTATTATGATTAGACATTTAAGTTCCTTCTTTCCATTTCTTTGATTTATAGACTCCAGAAAATCAAATTACTAATTTATTTTGTTTAATTCAAAGTTTGTAGGGAAAATGCCGAATATAAATAACAAACACTGATGTGAAAGTGACAACTTCCAATGATGTTTTGACAAATGGAGATAACCTTTAATCGCTACAAAATATTTTACTGTAGTCGTGGATAATTTTGTTAGGAATGTTAAGATAATAAATGGTAGATAAGTTCGCATTAATAATAAAAAGACAGGTGATAAAATTAGAAAGTGCTCAGTGAAAGATAAAAAGAATATTTGTAAAATGTTTGTGTTATTCTTGTTATTATTAAGTGCCCTCCAATCAATGGGATATAAAGAAGAAGCTGTTAGTTATATTAAAGGGTTTGATGATACTGTATTATACGATATTAACTGGCCGGGAAATAATATTGACCCCTTACCTGAATCAGAATCAGAACATTTAACAGTTTCAACATCATATAGAGAAAAATATAAATGTATGTTTCAAAGCTCAAAAACAAAAGAAGAGAAAAATGAAGAGAAACAATCAGGCACTGAAGAGTCTAAAATTCTATCACCAATACAACTTCTTTCCGCATTATTTACTCAGTCTTCATGTTCATATCGACTAGAATCGTACTGGACTTATGAAGTTTGTCATGGAAGACATGTCCGACAATATCATGAAAATCGAGAAGGTAAAAAAGTGAAAGTCCAGGAGTTTATTTTAGGGCGTTGGGATAAAGAGAACTATGAGGTACTTCTCGATGAACAGAAATTAGCTGAGAAAGAAAATACAGATAAAAATAAGACAATTCCAGTAAAGAAAATTGATGGCGTTAAGCTTCCATATTTCGAGATTACAATGGGTAATGGTACTAAGTGCGATTTGAACAGAAATAAGCCTAGACAAACTAAAGTAGTCTATGTGTGTTACATACATGGAAAACATGAAATATTTTCATTTAAGGAGATAGCAACTTGTGTATATGAAGCTATCATCCTCTCTCCTCTATTATGTGTCCATCCAAAATATAAGCCACAAGAAACTGGAGAAACTCAAATAAGTTGTATGCCATTAGATTATAACCCAAGAAAACCTAGAAAGTTAATTAAAATGGAAAACGAAGCCCTTAAACTGCGCCGTAGACCTGAATTAGATCATATACGTGTGGAATTCCATCCATTAGATTTGGGTGAAAAGGAAGAGCTTCCAAAACTTCCTGAAAGCCCAGTTGATACTTCTCCAGTGGAAAGTTTTCTTGCAGGAAAAAATTGTCTTAGTGGTGGAACAGGTTGGTGGAAATATGAGTTTTGTTATGGTAGATATGTTGAACAATTTCATATTGACAAAAATGGCAAAAGAATCTCGATCAATTTGGGTCATTTTAATAAAGCCAAGCATTTAGAATGGCTTTTGGTTCATCCTCACAAACGTCCTAAACCTCAAGGACAGAGGACCCAGTTATCTCACCTATATTCAGATGGAAGCGTATGTGATAGAACTGGTAAACCTAGACAAACGGAGGTTAAATTAAAATGTTTAGAAAACACTTCAAATCCAAATGCAGTTTCTTTATATTTGTTAGAGCCAAGATTTTGTGAATACATTTTAGGTGTTGAGTCGCCGCTAATTTGTGATATTTTAGCTAGAGCAGATGAAAATGGTTTAGTACCTAGTGGTGATGAAGAGAGTGCTGTTGAAGATGAGATTTCAACTATAAACATCATCAGAGTATAATTTATTTTTAGTGACTGTGTGAACTTAAAATATTTAATGTAAATATGAACTCGATTCAAGTATTCAGATAAACTTTAATAAATCTTTGTGTTGTATAGATAATTTTGCACTTTATTTGTACATATTGAATTAGAAAGATTCCCTTGATGGTTTTAAGACCAATAAAAAATGAAATCAGCAATTCTAATATGTTTGTTTCTGGATGGTACACTTTATAGTATTTAAGTAACTATTGTGCAAAGACTTGTAGATAGTAAATATTGAGAAATACATAATGTGCTGATGTTAATTTTCTCTTTTATTAAAATACTTGTACAAATCTGTTAAAATATAACTAACTCAACAAAGAATTTAACAATAATCCACACAAAAAATGTCCAGTGCAAGATTTATTACTGTAAGACATAATTTTCTCCCTATCAAGTTTACAGTTTTTTACATAAATGTATTTAAATAATCTTTATAATATCTACTTCACGTAAAGAGATACATGCGTCACTTGTATGATGCAGATGCCTCAAATCAATAAATGGCCCAACTGAAAACTTTCTACACATCCTATTTTAGCGGCAGTGGATTGACAGACAAATGATATAACTGTAACTAGTGATGTGAGCTGGGTCATATGACACAGTCATATTGAAAATGACCGTCACGTCATTTTACTTTGTGACATCAAAATGACAAAAACATCAGTTTTATGTAAAATTTGTCGTATATCAAAATGATGTGACCGTCAATTTCATTCTTACCGTCACAAACATGTCTAGACCTGATGTGTCCCTGTGTATATATATATATCAACTTCTTATTCGGCAGTTTCATTGTACTGATGCAGTTACAGCTTAATCTTCCTGTGTGTAGCGTGTATTTAATATTACCGGTGTATTTATTAATTAAAAATGTCTAGAAAAAAAAAAGTTGCTTTTCGTTATTATAATTTAATACCAAATTCCGCGAAAATAAAGACATACGAGTGCAAGTTTTGTAAAAACAAGACGGCTATGCATGCAACTAGAATGGTAAATCATCTAGCGGCGTGTAAAAAGTGTCCGGATATAATAAAAAACGAAGTTAAAAAAGAACAACGCCAACGGAACAATAAAAATGAAACTATTTTATCCTGCAGTTCAAGCGTTTCAACAGCTGCAACAGATTTACTACCACCAATTTCCAAGTTTGTTGACTGCACCACTGCAGACGAAACAGACGAAATATGGAAATTACTGGCCATGGCCATATATGCGACAGGTTCATCCCTGAATATGACAGAAAATAAATATTGGATTAATTTTTTTAAGCGAATTAGACCTTCTTTACAACTGCCCTCACGCCATAATTTATCATCGACACTATTGCAAAACGTGTACAATAATGTACAATTACAAGTACAAAACAGTCTAGCAAATGCTTATGTTGTTGGCATTCAATGTGATGGATGATCTAATATAAGGAACGATAGTATAATTAATTTTATCGTTACAACTCCACAACCAGTATTTTATAAGACAGTATCAACTGAAGAACATCGTCATGCGGGACAATTTGTGGCAGAACAGATTGAAGCTGTTTTTACAGATATCGGTATTAATAAGGTTATTGCATGCTGCACAGATAATGCAGCAAACATGAAAAAAGCGTGGGATTTGCTTCGGGAAAAGTATGCAGATAAACCAATTTCTTTTTATGGGTGTGCTGCTCACACGCTTAATTTATTAGTGAACCACATAACTAAGTTAAATACCACAGACATATTAATAAATTCTGCGAAAGCAATTATAAAGGTTATTAAAAGTAAATCTGTGTTAACTTCTGCATTTTTTAATTTACAAAGAGAAAAGCAAGAACCTAGGAAATGCGTACTTAAGTTACCAGTTGCTACTAGATGGGCTTCAATTGTATTATCTTTCGAGAGCCTTCTAAAGAACAAAAACATATTAAAAGCATTGGCAATTAATGACGAATATCAGGATTTGATAGAAAAAAGAAATGAAACCAATATATTGGATGACAATATATTTTGGAAAAGGATCGAAAGTTTCTTAAAAATTTTACAACCACTAAAGAAATGGATAACCGTTTTGGAATCAGATGAATGTAGAATAAATGAAGTAATGGAAGTACTTATTGAAATAGAAAAAGTATTTAAAAAAGAGCTCCCATTATCAGATCTTTCAAGTAGCGAACAGGATAAAATACTGGAAGCACTGCAAGCCAGAAGAAAGATGTGTTTGAAACCTATTCACTTCTCCGCAAATATACTAGATCCTAAACTGAAGGGTAAAATTTAATTTAGCTAGAATTTTACAATCATTAATTCTTATTAATCAATTATAGGCAAGCATTTGTCTGCGGGAGAAATAGTCCAGGGCTTACAGTACATTCACAGCTTAGCAAGACATTTATCTAATGTTGACGAAAATAAAGTGCTAGAAAACCTTGCTGATTTTAGAAGTAATTCTGGTTTTTGGAAAATGCAATTTATCCAAGATTCTGCTATAAATCCAAATATATCACCTGTAATATTTTGGAAGGGAATTTGTACAGAATTTCCGCTCAGATTTGTGGCAGAAGCGGTACTTACCATGCCAGCTACTTCTGCAGCCACAGAGAGAAGTTTCAGTTCTTATGGAAACATACATACAAAGAAAAGAAACCGTTTGTCAGTTAAACGTGCTGGAATGTTAACTTACGTTAACCACAATTTAAAACTGTTTAGTGCAACTGCAGACAAGATAAAAATAGTAACCAACAACGATAAATCTTTGAACTTTTTTGGATACAAAGCAAACGATGAATTACCAGGGGATTCCACTGATACCAGTGAATCGATTGTGACTCTTGGATTAGGTACTGGCTTTTAATTTCTATTCTTTGTTTGCAACTTATTTTAACTAGTGGTCTTGTTTTTCAGAAGAGAAAACCATGGCCACAAATCAATCTGAACCAGGTTTCTCGGGTTGGTATTAACCAAGATGTGTCGATCAAAGTTCTAGCAGTGAAGATAGCGAACTTTACAAAGAGATGGATGCTGTATTATATGCTTCTGATGAACTGGAAGATGAAGATGATGTGGATAAAGATGAAGACATAGATTAAATTGTTGATTTTTGTTTTTTTTTCTGTTATTAAATCAATGTTTATATTCCTTAGTCGTTTTATTACTTAAATATATGAAAGATGCGCACAAGTTATAAGTGACACAAAATGACCGAATATGACAATAAATGACAGTTATATGACGGTCAGATGTCACGATTTTTAAATGACGGTCATTTTACATCACTAACTGTAACAATTTTTAAAAAATATATATAAGTTCATTTTGGAATTAACTTTTATTAATCTTGCTAGGTACTTACTTCAAAACTAATAAACTGAAAATTGTTTAATTATAATTCTTCAAAGAACTGTTTTTGTTGTTAAAAATGCAAACAAATGTCGATTTGAAAATTCAAATACATTTGACATTTTCGAAACATAGCTCAAATTTACGTGCAATCACGTCTACTGTTTATAGTATTATCCTTGTCCTACACCTATTTAAATGGAATGCTAACGGTTCAATATATGTCTCTTTTTTTCAACATACACTTCAAATATACAGAGTGATTGTAAATGAGAGAATGGTTTGAATTTGGCGCCACATTGAAATTATTTTCATGTTGTTTACTTTTTGCAATCTGTCAAATCTGTGTTGTTTACAAAGTATAATAACAAACAATACTATATAACCTCAAAAAAGATAGATTATATTATTTGATAGATTGCAAAACACAGTTGCAAACAGTAAACAAGTAGTGCCAACATGAAAATAATTTAAATGTGGCGCCAAATTCAAACCCTCTTCACTCATTTACAATCATTCTGTAGTTTATCTCATTTCCATAATTCCTGTTAAATTTTTGTTGTGTTGGTAACAAAACCTTCTAAACATTAGAATTTTTTATTGAGAAATGTTGACAATATTGTTATTTGTTTTTATTTAAAATCAGAAGTTAGATTGTCATTCAGAAAAGGTAAATGGTTATCAAAAGTTACCTTTTGTTGTTTGTTTATTATTTGGAATAAAAATTTATTTTTTGTGTTTATTACTTCAATATTGGTTGCAATCAAATTGATTTGCACATAAAAACGAATTTACTGCATTTTAACCCTATTTTGATATATGACATTCGTTTGACAGAAGATTTTCTAGTGAGAAATGTGTAACTAGAAACAGTGACACCAACATATTTCCTTTACTTTGTTTTCAATGTTTCTATTTACAATTAACCAGTGGTAGCTCCTGCGAGACATGCAAGAGGGCGGTGCCCCCTCAAATAGATTTGTTAATGTTTGCATTGTGCTTTAAAATATCAGAAGATTCTTCTAAATTGTAACCTAATATAAAATTATTTTCTTTATCAATTATATTTTGCAACCATGGTTTGGAGTTGGTCACTATTTTATCTAAGAATAGATACATAGTATTAATTTCGTAGTAGCCACGCAACTGTTTTTGAATAAACCGAATTACACCAAATAATTCTGTCATGTAATCTGTATGATCAGATCAGAAAAAAAATATACGGTAACTTCCCAGAAACGCCTTTAGTAGCGCAACAAAAAGGCATTTATAATTATATACACTTATAAACTGACATTTAAACTTGTCAAATTTGACATGAAATAACAGCGTTTTTAGCAGAGAAAATCATTATTGAGCTTAATTTGCAATTGTCTTTTGTTTAGTGTCAGTACTTTATTTCACATCAACTGGCTTTGCTAAAACCTAGCATGTGCTAACAAAGATTTTGCTGAATTAAGCTGCCGAGCCTCCCTAAATGCACCCAAAGGTAATGGCAGCAAATTTCTTTCATTTACTTATTACATGCAATTGAATTGTGCCATTACTTATTAATGCTGTTGCTTGGAGTGTCAGCCAATTAGGAATGTGATACTAGCAAATGGTCAGATAGACTACTTGTGAAATGTATATCATCCTTACATAATGAATGCCATGCTGACGGTCCTTATAGTAGGTAGGCGGTTGCCTCATACACCAGCCAATTTATAATTTGATGTTGGCTAAAGTATGAACTCCTAAAGTTAAACATTTCTAAGATTTTTAATTTTTTTTTGTTTGCTTTGTTTCATTTTTCAAAAAATTGCTTTATAGTTTTATGTGCAAAATGAATGGTTTTTTTTCAGAATTTTGTAATATTCTGTTAAATACAATAAAGAAATGAAGTTATATCTAAAAATAATTGTTTTTGATCACTATCTGGTACATATGTTTTGTAAGATGTACATATTTACATATTTTTTTCAACAATTCCCACTCCGAATCCTGTGCAACAGACGCAATTTCCAAGCTTATATTTTAAATATCTTTGCGAATGCAACATGAAACTAAAAGTAAATACATTATTATATGTATTTATTTCCAATTGAAATAATCCACATGAACTTAACAAAACTTAACTTAACTGAACATTATACAATAGATAGGTACCCTAGTATGAATTTATATTTGGCATCATAAGTCTTATAGTATGTGGTTATCAATAATGAGGCATAGAAAATTGGAATTGGATCGTAATACTGTAATAATAATTTTACTTATTCTTCTTTCCTAGGATTTTCATAAGATCTCTGGACATGTAGTATGGTTTTTCACTTGAGCCATCATTTCGTTCTGAATCTTCCACTAGAAAGCAATTTACAGTAAACTGACAAGAATCATTCACTTTTAGTAAACTTACAAAAGCATAAGAATAATGTATCAACAGCCATAGTAAATACACTGAAGAAGACTGATGCTATAAAGAAGGTACCAATACATATTATTATAACTGGAACCAAATTATAATTCAGTTCAGATTGCTTTATATCAACTATATCAGTAACAAATGCTGCATATGCAATGCATGTGACTCCAGCTGTTACTAATATTTTACTAAGAAATATCAAGAAATCTGTAACCTGAAACAACATGCATTAGTAATAAAGGCTGTATTTTCTATAGACTTATGATGATTACCTTGTCTAGCACCAGAACTCTAACTACATTTCTCATGAGTAAACCAAATGCATCCTTTGCACTCACACAAAAGTTTTTCCCATGTATTGCACACATAATGTATGCATTTCTATTGATAAATTTAATAAAATTCTCTAGGCACCAAAAAAAGCATTTACAGCAGCACATCATCACTTTTGTAAATGGATTGTCAAACTTCTTCAATTTACTATCAATATATTCGAGCATTACACGTATCATTCGACATATTGCTATAATTAATGCACCAAATGCCAAAGTACCAATGTGATATCTGAAAATAAATTTATTATTTAAGTACCTAACAGCAGATTGTAGGTTTGAATAAAGCACTGCTAAACTATACAAATACATTTACAATGAATAGTACTAATTGCAAGAAGTCATACATAACTTTTTATAATTACCTTAAAGCTCTTATTATAGATTCCGTAACTGAGAAGAACGGAACATCTGATTTCCTAAATGTCCAGTACCAAGTAGCAAAAGTACCTGCTAAAACCATTTCACTGAAAGCCGAGACGAAAAACAAAACCCAGAAAAATCCAAATACATTTATACCTACAAAAGAATTGATTTAAGATCAAGATTTTGGTTAATAATATAATTATGGTGTACCATGAAGATATGATATAATAGTAGGAGAATCTACTCCTTTAAAATGGCAAAATGCTTCGGTACATTGTTTATTATCACCAACATTACGACAGTTGTCGAGAAAGATTTGGGGATCACATGGGAAACCATTCTAGAAATCAGATTAAGAAATTACTTGTCTTACATAATAAAATTTTTATATAATTTGTATAAAGACTTGAGGAATCAGTCAAGATTAATTCTTTGAAAGTTTAAAATCTCAATACAAAAAGAAAAACATTTTAATTCTATTTATAATATTTTGGACAATCTCGCAGACCCTATTTTCATTTTTCCAATAATTTGAGTTTTTACTTATTGTTTTTCCATGCATCATCTAAACACCTAGTTGTGATATCTTTAAAGATAATTCTTTGAAATTGTAAAAAACTTTAGGCGACTGATTATCAAGTTTTGAAATGGAATTTAACTTGTGATGATTAAATAAAATACTACACAGTAGTTTCATATAGAATTTCCTAATTTACTTTTTTAGTCTTTTGTACTTACTTTGTATGACCCTGCCGGTCCAATGCAAGTACATGTCTCTGTAGTTAAATTTCTTACAACATACTTTGGATCTCCTATGGTAGAAAGATAAAGACTTACAGATACAGCAAAAACTATTACACCTATCTGTAAACACCATGGAATTATAGGGAAAAATAAAGATGATGTAACTGAGCTAACTGCCCTAAAAGAATAATTATAATTAGTTATGAGAGAAATGTAATATGCAAGCACACATACTTGCTAGCTTCTTTTATCAATGCAATAGCAAGAACTATCCTTTTTCTTAAAAACAATAAAACAAGTAAGATGATTGCTAAAACTACACTCGATATGATTAAAAACACTAGCCAAGTATCTTTCATTGCTAAATAAGATTCCCATTTTGATGAAGCTTCCTCTTGTTCTTCAGTTACTGGATTATCTCGAAAATATTTATATTTCTTTGTACAGAAGTAAATACCTAAAAGTGTATTTGTTGACAAATACATTTTTAAATTTATAGTTTGAGCTTACAAAAACTAAGTACTCCTATAACTCCAAAAATAGATATCCAGACCATAATTCCAGCTATCCATCTCATTAAAACAATATAGATGATGCATATTACTAACGAAATCACTAAGCAAATTGCTATTTTCCACCATGACCTTATAACATCATCAACAACATTTTGCCCAACCTGAAAATTGATTCATTCATTTTGTTTACTGCATAAATGTTTATCAGCAATTCATGATCTCAAAATGTATGTATGCAAATAAATTCTCAATAAGTATATAAGTTACTAATAAATTCTCGTTTAAGTATTTTGCCTTTTTATTCTTGTGATATTGTTCCAGCAGAACATTAATTTAATATGGAAATAATAATAAAGTCATACAGATATTATTTTTGTTAGTGACGAAAAGTATGTGTGTATGGTTTTACAATATATGCATAGATGCAGATATACAGTGTGTCCAAGTTAAGGATACACAGCATGGGATCTTGGAAACGGTAAGATATACAGGATAGGTTAAATGGGATGAAAGTTGGCTATTTATAGGACCTTTTTGTTGACATTTGCAAAATCTAGATATCTTGGATAGTTTCAGAGATATTTTAAAAAAAAGTGGATTTCTCGATTTTCGTTATTATTTTTCTTTTCTTTATTTGAAGATTATCGGAAAACTAAAACCACTTTTCCATTGCCACTTTTTGTTCTCTATTAAAATACGCTAACAAAATTCCTGTACAACGTTTCAGTTTTGAGTAACCATCATCAACCTCATTTTTTGTAAATAGTCGGAAAAACAATTGAAAATTGTTTTGAATAGCTCTTGTTGTCATGATTCTAATGATGTAAACATGATAGGGTTATTTTGCTTTTGATTTTTTTGTGTTGAACGCTGCTGTGACCAACTGTAATAATTGCTGTTCATCTTCAAAATTCTGGTTGAGCACATGATTCTTGACATAACCCCAGAGGAAAGAAATCTAACGGTGTTAGATCATGTGATCATGCAGGACAGGGTACTGTAGAATGCATTAATTTATAGCATAAGAAATCAAAATAACCCTATCATGTTTACATCATTAAAATCGTGACAACAAGAGCTATTGAAAACAATTTTCAATTGTTTTTCCGCCTATTTAAAAAAAAAAGGTTGATGATGGTTACTTGAAACCAAAACGTTATACAGGAATTTTGTTAGCGTATTTTAATAGAGAACAAAATGTGGCAATAGAAAAGTGGTTTTAGTTTTCCGATATCTCTTCAAATAAATAAAAGAAAAAATAATAACAAAAATCAAGAAATCTACATTTTTTTAAATATCTCTGAAACTCTCCAAGGTATCTAGATTTTGCAAACGCCAACAAAAACGTCCTATAAATAGACAACTTTCATCCCATTTAACCAATCCTGTATCTCTTACCGTTTTCAAGATCCCCATGCTTTGCATCCTTATCTTGGACACACTATATATCTAATAGAAGTAAAAAAAATTTAGAAAGATGTTCATCAAATTGATCTTTGGAGACATTTTAATTAAATGTAAAGTTTTTCATGCATATTTAAAGGATGCTTAAAATAGTAAATCTTTTATTTTTTTCAAATCAAGATTAGAACATGGAACTTTATCTTTGCTAAAAGACATCTGAGAAGTTAGAAACAACAAAAATGAAATGAAAATAGCAAATTTAAAGATGAGATCATAAATTACATACAATAATTATGTTTAGCTGCAATTAAAGAAATTTAGTATAAGCAACATTTATTTAAAACATATTTATATGTATTTTTAAGAAATTTTAGATTAAAAAACATCAATCTTCTACTAAACTACTTGATATTAGGGTCACATTCTAAAATTATTTATTTCTTTGTACTAACACCTCTTATCAAACATATCAAACTGTTTTTAAAGTGATATCTTACTACTACTATATTTATCAATTCTATAACGAGAATTTACCACCAAGGTTAGAAAAGAAATGCATTGATAGTAAACAAATTTCATATTTCAGCCCTCTGCTTACGCAAACAATACAAAGATTTATTAGTCTGTTTGTCTGCCTGCTAAACAAACTTTTCAGTAGTAGCATATAGAAATAAACTGATAGCCATCAAAGTATAGTCAGCAATAGAATATGTATGCAGCACCCATCCAGCACTGGACATCCACAGCTGAAATGTAGGCATCCGATGAACATCCAGTGGATATCCATGTGCTATTTGGGTAGAGGTCTGAAATATGAACCCTTATATGTCTACAACATGCCATTTAAAACTAATTTTTATTAAAAGAATAAAATAAAACAATTTTTTTCTAAACTTTGTATTAGTAGTTAATTAAATATAAATTATTACCGTTTAAATACATTTAAAAACAAATGAAAAGTATTACCTAATATTTCATTTATTATTGATATACTTAGTGGTTAGTAGAAAATGTTAGTCTTGATGAGATGCTATAACAAACAAAAAGCAACACAATGTCAGACAAATTACAGCAAACTAAACAAAAACCTTCATTTCAAAACCTGCCAATGACTGAAAATTTATGATTTGGCAACCTTCATTACAAGTTGGTATTATTAATGAGAAGTAACTTTTATTATACAGTGCATTTAAATAAAAACGTTAATTTTAGTAAACAGATAGTATCGGAAAAACTTTTCAGTGTCAGGAATATCAAATCAATTAGTATCCATTCATTGTTAATTATTTACATATTTTATGAGAAATACACCAAAACAAATATACACTATTCTTTAGATGTTCATTAATAAACAAACTGTAAAAGCCATAAATACAGTGTGATTCAGAAAGTATGGATAAAACTTTAGAGAGTCATTCTAAGCATAAACTTATAAATAGTCAAGATACATAGTGTTGAAGTATCATGAACAAAACCACGTTTTTTCGAATTAGTTGCAGAATGGTTTATTTTATCAAACATTTTACCAAATTTGAACTTGATGAATAAACTGTTCTGCAATTCATTCAACAAAAAACAAAAACCCTTTAATGCAGATCTCCAGAGGACCTAGCTTCGTATGAACTTTGTTGCTTAGAATGACCAGCAGAATCACTCTGAAGTTTTATTCATTCCTTTTGAATTACCTTGTATCTATATGGAGATAAGTTTTGCTAATTAAAAATAACAATTTTTATTTTTTCAACAAACATAATTTCAATGTTCATAAATATACTCTTGTAATAAAGGTATAATAACACAAATCAAGCCACATATGAAAACACAATAGTAAAACGAGCACATAATTAATTGTAAGTCTACGCTACCTGTTCAGCATTTGCTGCAATCTTTTTCGATTTTTCTAAGGATTCATGCGTAATATTTTTATTTATTCTAATCAGGTCAGATAAATCATAATCTTTAGGTATACTTGGAATACAACGATTTTTAACTGTAAAACAATAAACTCAATAAAGATCTGAATTATATAATTGTACTATATATTTAAAGACATCCAAATTAGTCCATATACTGTTTTACTGCCTTTAATATAAAACATATAAAGGTAAACCGGAATGCGTTTTATATTTATTTAGGAATGTATGTGTAGGTCCCCATTGCTGGGTTTTACATGTTTACGAATATCTTTATTCTTCAGATGTAATCAACATCTGGTTTATGTTTCTGGTATCATCAAATAATTATTTAGATCATGCAACTTTGCAAATATGTATATCTTATACAACTCTAGCTCAGAAGGGAAAGAAAAAACACAACAATCAATCAAGGTATTATTAAAAGAACGGTAATTCATGATAAGTTCAAACTATCAAAGACTTTGAGTTATCCAAGTTAGAATATAAATTATGTTATCAACATCTTCAATGATTTGACTTGAAATTATTTAATTTTGAAGTTTGCTTTTTCTAATAATAGGACATTTCGAACATCTGATTTGTACACATGTAATACTAAAAAATATTTCAAACACCTAGTAATTCTAAAACTAATAAAAAGAAAGAAACTTACAAAGATATAGAAAGGATATGGACAAGTTACTTTGATCAAGTTAATACATGTTAGGCTGATGTTAGGATGACTATGGATTTTTAGTAGGTATACTATTTTATAAATAGTACCAAAATTTTCACTTATGTAAACTACAATTTTAGAAGTATATACTCATAATAACAATTACATGAAATAAAACAAAAGTAATTTTAGAAATGATCATGTAACAATTTAAGTACCTGTAAAATTCGATCGTTATTTGTAAAAATACTTATAGTATTTTGAACAACAAGGGACAACCATGTAGCTGATGAATTCAACTGACGTTGCATCAGTGAAACCTCATCTTTTTTTATCCTACTGACATCCAATTTCAATAATCTGCGATCCGCAACATTATATAAACATCTTTTTAACACTGTAGATATAAAATAAAATTGATTATATTAAAAATAATATTTCTGGAGCATATTGGAATTTTTAAATTGCTTAGAGAAAAATTACCTAAAACTATCTTCATATATGGGATAGTATGGATCAAGGAAGTTAAGGCAGTATGAAAATATTGTAATGCAGAAATTTTATTTTTTAACTAACCTGGTGTACTGTGTAAATACCATTGGGCACATTTTCCTTCATTAACTAACATTTGAGCTTCTTCCTTAGTTCTTGGTCTATTTACATTATTTACACAAATCATATCACGAGGATTATATTGGTACGATGAAATAGTGTTTAATAAAAACTGTCTGTCTGGACACCTTTCGACACACACCTAAAATCATAAAACAACATAAGGCAATAATCTAGCTTAAATGGCAAAGCATTTGGCCTGTATTCTACTTGAGATTTAATTACTATTTAGACATAATCTGTTTAGATTGAAAAAAATCATAAAAGCAACACACATATATATTTTAGAATGAATCAGACTACGAGCAGAAAAATTACACATAAAAAAATTACAGTATACAGTGTGTCCACATTTCGATGCTCACTATTGGGATCTCGGACATTATAAGAGATATGAAGTCAGTTAAAATAGAAAAGATTTGACTATTTTGGAGATCAGTTTACTTATGCTTTTGTTTTTTCAAAAAAGTTCACAGCTTACTAGATATTTGCTAAAAACGAAATCATCTTTTTTTTTAAATAAAAAGCATTTCCCACTTAGTGTGCCATGGCTTTAAACATATGAAAATCATTGATTTTTGTCAGATAAATTACATTTGTTATATAACAATTGCTAAAAAAAAAACAAAAGACGCTTTAAAGATACTTTACTGAGCATTCACAGATAGCATCAAATAAGCAGCTAATGCCCCATAAAAGCGTATTTATTTTGTTTTAGCAATTTTTGCATAACAAATGAATTTCTTTGATAAAACTCCATGACTTTGTGTGTTAGATGTCATGGCAGACTATGATGAAAAATGATCTTTACTTCATAACTTGGTAAAACAAAAGAATAGCTATGTCAAACCATGTATATCACTGAAAAGCATTTAAGGGGTGCAGTTCAGTAATATGGAAATCAAATAGGCGTTCCACTAGAAAAAATTTGGATTTACGTTTCACCGACGAAGTAAAACAAAAGACAATTGCGAAAATAATTTTTTTGTGTTTCAGAGTAAATTCTCTAAAACACCCTCTTTGCTGTTCTTTTCTATCTTTGCTCGTTCCTGAGATGTTTCACTTAAAAAAAATAAGATAATTTCGTTTTTAGCAAATATCTAGTAAGCTGTGAACTTTTTTGAAAAAACAAAAGCATAAGTAAAGATCTTAAAATAGCCAAATCTTTTCTAATTTAACCGATTTCGTATCTCTTACAATTTCCGAGATCCCAATAATGAGCATCGAAATGTGGACACACTGTATTTATAGGCTTTTAAACATACAAGCTCCTTCCATATTACTGTTGCATAAGTATGACACACTGAAGCATTTTGACCTCATACCCCAACTCACCATGACCCAACTCAACCTGTAAGTACAAAGAATATAAGAAGTCAATTTATGTAGAGGGAAAGCAAGTGCACTATACCTAAGATGCAAAAGTCAAATGCCTCACTGCATGAAATTCATTTATTTAATTCCTTTTGTGTAAATTTACTTCCACTTGTGTTGATGTATGATATGAGATCAAAATGTTTCTTATAGTTTGCATGAAATAATACGTGTCCTAATAAGAATTTCCAGATTGAATACATTTTTAGCCATCATACTGTCTGTATTAACTAACCTGTGGTGTTCTGCATCCTGTAAATGGAATAGATTGAAGACATCTAGTGAGATCAAAGAAGAAAAGGTATGGCTTATTAGCTACATGTGAATCTAAACCACATCGACTTCCTTGCGAGTCTTTAGGTACTAATAAAACATCTGGATCTCCTTTAACAAAGGCTAGAACAAAAATTGATCATTGAAATTGGAATAGAATATGAAATATAAACTACAGAATAATGTATCGATTTTTTTATAAAGAATTTGTGTCAATGTATTTTTCTATGTAATTGCAAAAAAAAGATACTCAAGACTCATGGATATTCTTACCATATGTTCCTATGCCTATCCAGCATCCAATAAAAACAAAAAATAAAAGAAAACATAAAATATCAGTACACGATCTATGTTTATATGGACCATTAAAGTCTGGATCATACTGTAGTGGTTCTCCTGCAAAAAAGAAAAAGAATACTGTTACTTTGTTCAAATAGGTAATTTGGCGTTATAGTTTACATGAAAGCATCACCCAAAGTCTTATTACAACAGTTCAATGATTAATGATAAACAAAATTGTGGTTGCAAGAGTGGCAGAAAGACTTGGATGTATACAAGTCGTCAACTGTAAGAAAAAAAGATAGAAAGAAAGTAGAGGTTATACAAGGATGAGACCTTTCTAAATTTACCAGTGCACACTGATAACTCGACTCTTAAAGTTGTTGATCAATATGTATAATTGTATAATATTTATTGTGATTTTAAGACAAGACTTGTGGAATCAAGACAGGAGTATGTACTGTCCACAAATCTTGATTTGATACCCCCCTCTCCCATTTAGGTTTTTAATAAATTGTATTGATAAGGGCTTTTTCCAAGATTTATTATCATAGATAACATTCATTTTTTCTGCAACAAGCATACATATCTCCACCATTTAGTGAATCATTTTCTGTATTTTCTCTAATGGTAGATACTAATTTCTTTTAGTAAAGTCTATATTAAAAGAAAGGTCGAGAACCTTTTCAGAAAACAAGTTTTTGCAAATTTTGATTACTGTAACTTCTTATTCCATTGCATTCATTACAAGTTGTTTCTTTCAAAAGGCTTGCAAATCTCAAAAAAGAAATAATGATTTTTAAGAAAGATAATCATTTTGAACAACTGTACAGGGTAATTCAAAATTGTATTGATAAACTTCTAAGATGGCTTGCTCTAATGAAGACAAAAAAAGTTCCAGTGGTTATAGGTATGGATTCCACTCTGTTTCTCAGATTGCAGCTCTTGTACAGATACAATTAGAAAGTATCAACATTCGTAAAAGCTTCAAGTGTCGTAGAAGAGATTTCATATTGAAATAATTATTACATTTTTAGTCCAAAGCTGCCATTTTTTAGGATTCCAGGTAAAGCAGAGATAGAATGTTTGCAAGCCTAGAGTATTCCAGTACTCATTTTTCGAAGGTTTTGTATACATTTTGATTTTTGTATCATTTCCATTTTTCCGAATTTTGAATGCAAGATTGAAAAAGAAAACATGAAATCTAAGTTTTCTAAATTCTAATTTGTTAATTATTTAATACTAGCTGTCCGCCCGGGGTTCGCACAATGAAAAAATAAGACAATTTTCCATTTCGAAATTAAATTACGATTAAAATAAAAGAAAAATCTTAAGAATTTATATACTTTTTTATTGTAAAACTTTGTAATAAACCACATTTTTAGTTTTTCCATTTGGACAGTACAAAAACTTCCTTATATACACTTTGACACTTTCGCCACCCTGCCGGCGGCGCCTTCTATTATATACTTCGGGAACCACTCGAAATGACGTATAACAGAAAAAATGTTTTTTTACGTCTTTCCGTACATTTTTTTGGAAATTCTCTTTTATAGAAACCTTCTCCTGATAATAACAAACACAACAAAAAAAGAATTATCCAATTTGGTTCAGTCGTTGTAAAGTGATACGCCTTCATACATTTTTGCGATTCATTTTTATTTATATAGAAGATAGATAGATAGATAGATAGTTTTCTTACCCATTGCTTCACTTAACAATTAACTTCTTAATAATACTAGCGGTAAAGGCGTATAGGCGAAAATAAATTAGCTGCATAGACGGTATATATCATCTGTTCGTTCTTTTCCAAACTACACTTTAATTACACATAGAATTTATTATCTAATCAACAACATTGTTAAAAAATAGTAGCAAAGTTAATCAAATAACCAATAAAACGCGTTTTAACAAAAGCATAATTTTATAGGTATTGATTTATTATTAATTTAGTAAAAGTACTGCAAGAACACATAAGGACAGCAGTTGCAGAATCTTCTTTTTAATACTAGAAATTAGCAAAAATGCCTTTACCTTTAAGAAAGATTTATACATATACATATACAGACCACCAAATACCAATTTAACTGATTTTATAACTAGTCTGGATGGCATGTTATCTGTTATAATACCAGCTGTTGATGACTTCGCATGCCTGGGTGATTTCAATGTTAACTTTTTTAATGTTAATAATCCGGTTAATACTTGCTTCAATTCCTATGATCTAACCCAAATTCTGAATGAACCCATAAGAATATCGAGCTCTATAAGTACATTAATTGATCCTATTTTTGTAAACAACACTGTTACAATTAACAGTTTTGGTACGCTCAATGCTGACAATATATTGGATCATAGAGCGACGTACTGTGAATTAAATATTTCTTTGTATAGACCTGAACCTAAAATTATACGAGTTCGATGTTTTCGTAATTTTGACCGAGACTTGTTGTTGAATGATTTCGAGTTATATCCCTGGAATGACTTAATTCAAGAACGTGATATTGATAATAAGTTATCCCTATTTATGGCTTTTATTTTCTCGCTCTTCGATGTTCGCGCCCCGATAAAGGAGGCTAAAGTTACCAAGCCAAAAGCTCCTTGGCTGACCGACAACTTAAAAGCAATCATGAGGGAACGTGACAGTGCTTTGAGGAAGTACAGACGTACTAAATCCGTCTCTAATTGAAATAGGTACAAAGAGTTAAGGAACTTTACGGTAACTTCTATACGGCGGGAAAAAAGAGCATATTTGGACACATTCTCTAGGGAAAAAGATTCTCGCGGATTATGGAAAGCCTTAAACAACCTCAACATACGAGATGCGACTGTTCGTAATATTCCCTCAAACCTAGCTGATCCTAATTCGATCGGTGACTATTTCAGTTCCTCAAGTTAGCCTTCAAATAATAACTGCATTAACCAAATTCAATATTACTTAAATAATTATAACTCTGATACTCACTTTTCCTTTTTTCTTACAACTGTAAATGAAGTACACGATATTTTACATAATTTAAAATCTAATGCTTTAGGTACTGATAATATATCTTTGATTATGTTGAAATACTGTAGCCCATTCATCGATAAATTTATTACCCATATTATTAACTTTTGTATTGAAGTAGGTCATTTTCCATCTGCATGAAAAAGTGCTGTTGGACTTCCTCTACCTAAAGTTACAAATCCAAAGAATTTTTCCGATTTGCGAATAATTAATAATAATAATCTTTGAAAAAGTTTTACATAAACAAATGTATAACTTTTTCAACAGCAATGAACTTTTGCCTTCGTGTCAATGCGGTTTCAGGGAGGGGTTTAGTACGGCAGACTCTCTGGCTTCTGTTACGAATAATATTATCAATTCTTCTGATAAAAAATTAATCACTGCCTTGATTTTGTTAGATTTTTTAAAAGCATTTGATACCATCAGCCACGATCTCATATGCGCAAAATTACAATATTATGGTTTTGTTGAACCTGCCGTCAATCTGATTAGATCTTATCTGTCTGACAGAACCTTAATGGATACAGCTTAACAATAGATTTTCTACTTCCTACCCGATTACGTCTGGCGTACCTCAAGGTTCAGTCTTGGAACCTTTGTTGTACATTATCTACACGGCAGATATTCTAAAGTCTGTTGATAATTGTAAAATTAAAGCGTATGCCGACGATACGCAAATGTACAAATCTTTTGCTTTTTCCGAAAGAGCCCACGCCTATGAAGACATCAATCGTAACCTGCAAAAGATCACTCAGCAATAAATTTTGTTTACTATTTTTTGGAAATCGAAACCATGCCCTAATTATTAAAAACGATCATAATTTACGCATCAATAATCAGCAGATTCCAGTTGTAGATTCAGCTAGGAACTTAGAACTTATCTTAGACGTTAATTTACGATTTAAACAACATGTCTGTAAATTACTTAAGAAAACTTACTCTTCGTTGAAACTGTTATATTCCAATCGGGAAATTTTAAATTTTGCTCAAAAGAAAATGCTCTCTGAATCATTGGTCTTATCACATTTCAATTACTGTAATTTTATTTATAGTCCTTGTCTTGATGCATGTGACAAGTACCGCATTCAAAAAACGCAAAATTGGTGTTGTCGATTTATCAACAATTTACATCGTTATGACTCTGTTACACAAAAAATTTCAGACCTAGGCTGGTTAAACAGGGAAAGTCGTTGGAAGTATCATCTGAGAGTGTATACATATACTCTACTTTCAACAAAAAGTACTACATCTCTTAGTTCTGAATTGATACCTGGGATACAGGTGCATTCCGCAAACACTCAGTATAATTATATGCTCACTATGCCTCTTCATACGTCTTCATTGTTTCAGAGAAGTTTTATATACAATGCTGTCAAGTTTCACAATTCTCTTTCATTTGATATGCGAGGTCTCAATTTAAAAACTTTTAAACGAAATTTAAGACATTACCTTTTCTGTAAGCAATAATTTTTTGCCTCTTCATCATCTGCCTACCTGGTTCACTGATTTGCTCGCTTTGCAGTCAGAATTGTTTATTTATTTTTATATTTTGCATCTAATCCCTTGGTTAAACAGAGTAGCCTTTGGCTAAATTTCGCCAGGGGATTACATTGTATATATTTAAGTTTAGCTTTTTTTTAAGTTACAGAATGTAAATTAATTTATTAATAATAAAGGCGATTAATAATAATAATAATTTAACACATACATACATGTCCGTACTCAGAGTTAAGTCCCATTTGTTTTCGAAAATTTAGTTATTAGCAGCATAGGACTTATAACAACGTATTTCACCTTCTGAAACATTTCTCCAGTGAATGTGTTTAAAAATAACTGAGAAATCCAAATTGTTAAGTTACCTGCTCCTGCAGTATCGAGTTAAATGCTGTTAACTGACCGCTTTTTGCTCTCCTGCACTTAATATAGTTTGCCTGTGTTCATTTTAAAGTAACCCTACTTCATATTTAGCAAGAAAGATGTTGATGTAGAGATAAGCGGAAACATTTCAGTTTATTAATGAAAGCAAACCAAATCTGAACTTAAAAATCTTAAATAGCACTCCCTCATGCGATATAGTACGTCGTTATACATGTAATTCATGTGCAATCTTCAAGCGTAGACAAATTCAAGATTTTTAGTTTTATATCTAGCTACATGCATGCAATTAGAAAAAGGTTTTCACTGAAAATAATTGCACGGCTGCTTTTATTATTACTGTTAAGCAAATATAAGAAGTTTGCTAGTAAGATTTCTACAAAAGTTACCGTAAAATATTTAAATGCATAAAATACACACTTCTTAGGTTGCAAGATACATAGGCATCCCCGTATAAATAAGACTACAGAAATACTTTTCTCATTTCTCCCTTGGCACGTTTCCAATGGAATTTATTTGAGGTATTGTATTACCATTACCATATCATTTAATTTATCTAGCAAACAATCTATTTAAATTTTTAAGGAATTGGGGATTTTTTTCTGAACAATACCTGTGATTCATAATTCATTGTACATAGTGGAAATCTGTTTTTAGAACAGTATTTTAAAAGCAACGAATATAACGTTGAAAAAGTATTCATTATTAAAGAAACAACAATAGAGTTTTATTTTTGGAAACGCATCACAGCATCACAAATTTTTAATTAGTTTAAGGAAAAGCGAAAAAAGAACTTACGCACGAATGACTTCTTCTTTTTGTAAAATCTCATTTGAATTCTCTATAGTTTTATATTTCTAAAATTACTTTTAAATGATATGGTTGTTTTGCCCCCATGATTATTAAGAATAACCTTCAAGCTTAAGCAAGGAAACGATCCATTTACAACAATAGGATTAAAGCAGATACTTTAATCAAATTCACGTGGGTAGGTGACTAATTCATTCTACCCATTTACGTTTAAATGATATTTTTATAGAGATTAACAAGAAATTACAATTATTTTTAAAATTTCTATAAAACCTCATTTTTTCACATTATATTTATATTTTATACTTTATAATCTATAGATATCAAGATGAGAACAATAAGACAATTAAACCAGAAATATCAAATAAAAATAACTCTCACAACCAGTCTCATCACTTAACTCTTTAATTGTATCTTCCTGTTTGGTTTCAAAGCAACGCTTTTTTTTGTACAGAAAGACATGTTTACTTACATATTATTATGCCAAATACAATGTAAGCATTCAGGATTAGATTTAGAGAACGATAATCTTACGTAATTTCCTGAAACATTAATCATAAGAACCAGACAATCGTAAAAAATAGTTAATCTTATCAGTTATCAGAACCATACTAATCTCGCAATTTCATTGAAAACATTATGTCACGGGCATGATTACAAACAGTCAGTTTGATTATTAGGTTTGGTAGTATACTGAGTGTTCGAAAGATAGTTTCTTGATAATAATTGCCATCGCCAGGTGCTACTGCATAACGCCTAACAAATGAAGCAGACCATCTAGATTCTAGATTCTTATTAATTTTGCATTTTGCAAAACATTGACTTTCCGCGATTATAGTTCTTTCAAATTCATTTCAAGCTATGGATGATTTCAAATACACATGATGCAAACAGCTCTGTGAAATATGGATTTGACTGCTTCTCCTTGAGGTATATAAAGTCCTTTTATATGTTTTTGATCAGAATCTTAAGCCTATTACGAAGTGATAGGCAGAGCCAGATAACACCTTACCTAGGCTGAAAACAATTTGGCACTTGATGTGTATGTCAAATGTGAAGCATGAAAAGCCGAATCTGACAATAAGACTATAGCACCCAAAGTGGCGCTTCTTTTCTTATGCAACGCCCTAGGTTTTAGCGTAGTCATCCTGATGATAATATCTTCTTTCATAATTTTTTGCATTTTAAATTTTGGCAACTTTTATGTAACAGAAAAAGAGGTTAAGTTGATATCAAAGGAGCAATGGCATTTTTAGTACATTATTCAATCTGCACACTAACACTGAACAGAGAAAAGGCTTAATCGGTGTTTTAGAGAATCAACGACCATTTTAAAGCTTAAACAAAGAAACGATGAAAATCTCAGGATGCCTCTTTTGACGCTTCTGGTTCTCCTACTATTTGGAAAATTACAAAACAAGAATCAAGAGCCGCTAATTTAGCTCGTAAAGACACATACAAAATTTGATATTCGCATTTAAAGCCACCTATATAGCTATCTTTATTTCTATGTCTACTTATTTATTTATCACTTGAGCTTACCCCACAAGTGTCCTATTTTATCATCCATTCTAAAACTAACTATATCTTCCATTTTAAAAGTAACTTTCTTAAGGGTACTTAAAAGTCTTTCCAATGTAATACAGTACTGAATTTCTTCTCATATTTCCACCAGTATAGTTGTCAAAATTTTATCACTATAACCTATACACTTGACTAAATGTCACTGTCAACTATTGATTCGTGATTTGTTTTTTAACGAAGATGGTTGAAGTGTTTTGATCATTTTCAAGTTATGTTCCGCAACTCAAAAGAAGTGATGCGTTTCGGAATCATTGGAATCGCCTTACACGGATTCTTCTTTTCTCTACTTACACTTTTGCCCTAAAGCAATTAGGGGGGCATTTTGAACTCGTAGACCTTATGGTACGAGCGCTAGCGTGTGCCATAAATATTCTACTAGTTGAAAAGAGGTTCACATTACACTCTAGTCATATAAATACTTCTTGAAAGAGATCAGGAGAATTTTAAAAGTATCTCCAATTATTTTAATACCACAATGAGGCAAGAAAAAGCTCTTGCGAGTTATATTCTTAAAACTGGGGCATTTTATTAAATGTTTAGAGAAATTGGAGCGTTCCAGACCAATAACTATGTTTATCCGTTTCTTTTGCTAGTTTTTAAAACAAGTAAACAACGTTACCAAGTTAACCCAGTTCAATTTTCATAAATGCAAATTGTGGAAAAACTAGATATTACATTCTGCGCTTAAGAAGATTTAATAGGAAGTACCTTGCCATATTATTATACCAATCTCAGTTTTCTTTTTAGTAATTCATTTGTCATTTCTGAGATGCTGATACTAGCAAGAGCAAAAATGGTAACTTTCATTTAAACATCCTGTATATCTGTAGCGGTAAACCACAAAAGAAGATGCATCCTGGAAACATGCCTCGCTGTTACTTCGCATTTTTCATAAGCTACATGCATGCCATTCTACAAATAAATTACTAAAAAAAAACTGAGATGTTGCGATAATCTGGCTTCGTTTAATTTTCATAATGTAAATAGCGTAATGCCGGAATGATATTCAAACTTTTTGTCCATATAATGTTATTAAATTTAATTAAGAGAGGGAGGGGAGATATGTCACAGTACTCCTCCCACGAGACTGCCCAGTGCCCATGTGTTTGCTTATGGAACAGTCGCAACCTATATACTTATCTTTAATATTACAACAGACAGGATAATACATGCACGATAACTAAATGAACTAACTAGTTTCTTTCTGTTTCTAACAATTTCATTTACTTATGTAATAAGACTTTTACTTACCATAATTCTTTTCTTCGTAGGTAGTTTTCACAGCCATGATGTGGTATTAAGAAGCAACTTTTTAAACAGCCACTGCAACAAAAATGTATATATTGTTCCATGCGTATCTAAATAGTAGATAAAACATCGATAAGTAAATATGTAAAAGTACTATTCAATAGATAAGATAATTCCATACACGTTATAATACAATTCTCGTGAAATGAGAATCAGATAGAACTTGCACTCGTTACTAAACATATGTAATATAGCCAAAATACCTTCAACCAAACAATCTTTGATATTTACAAATACCGCCGAACTAAGTACATATATTCGTCATAGAATATGCAAACAAAGAAAGATATTTCGTCAAGGAAATGCTGTCTTAAATTAATAACAAGTTACTACAAAATTGATACGTATAACTATCTTAATTTTCAATTTGCTACTAAATTAATATTGAGTCCAGATTCATTTTCTGAGAAAAGGAACATTTAATATTTCGTAGACAGTATCTGATTTTTTTACAAAGATATGTGACATATATCTAAGAAACACTAATCAAATCAGCAAAATTACTCCCCTATACGCATTTTTTATATTAATATTAGTAACACCGTTATGAGAAGTCAAATATTAGCTCAAGTTAAAATTTGCATAACTTCTCCTTGAAAATGTAGTCAATAAGATGTGCAAATGGATTTTTCGCATGTCCAAGCCGGGTAAACGAGTGATATCAAACACGTAACAAGAAAGCCATTTACATTGGCATGTCGAATTAATGTACTCTCCTCATCCCTCCTAGAGGAGGATCGTTATAAAAGCGAGAGTAAAGAGCAAAACATTGAGTTCATTATATCAGAAAACGACATGGTAGAGTAACATATCAGTTTTTTGATTGGACTAGTTTTACAGCTAGGTGAAATTAATTTCTTTTTCCATTCGTTTCAAAGCTTTTTATACTGATTTCTACTTGTAATGTAAAGGTAAACACTCACTATTGGGAAGCGCAACGCAGAGGAATACTTTTCTCCATATCTGGAAATACTCGAGAGTGATTTATAGAAAAAAAAAACAGCGGTCAACATTTTTTTGGGATTTCATGTGGGGCTGATACTTTTGGTAAAGGGAAGTAAATCTTACAGTACTTACTGAGCTGAACATTTTAGCATACATTATCATTCTATTGCAGGAGAATAAATTATTGACGGAGAAAAGGGTTCTGACCGGCTCAAATTTAAGGACGATTGAAAAACGGCTAAATGCTGAGCTTGTTCCAACTTCTTTTCTAGCGTAGACGGTTTAGCTTGAGTATCCTAGTATTTTTAAGTGCATTTAGATTCCACCTATGACGTCATAATTCTGCTGACGACATTAGAAAATGAAAAACATTAAATTAACTTAAAAGTGATGTATATGGGGTGTTTTGATGTATGAATCCATTTATTCCACACTGTTTACTGCATAATCCCTAAAAAGACAAAAAGATCATTTAGATTTAAGTAAAGCCTGTCGAACCTTGAAGATGTAACTAATTCTGCGAAATATTGATCTATGAATAATGTAAAGCAAAATGAACTTTAAACCTTATTGGCTACCTTTTCTCAAGGTACAATAATCTATTACAAATTTATTATTATTATCTTATATCTGGTACAAAATTGTAACATTTTCCTTTACAATCTTTTTGCTTTCACTTCGTGTTCCACTCAGTGTTGGGTAAGATCTAGATACAATCGGAAGATCTTGTATCTGGATCTAGGTTATGTTTTGAATAATATCTTTTGATCTGATCTAGATACCAGTTGAATAGATCTTAAGCCTTTAGATCCAAGATCCATACTAGATCAATCGAAGTAATTATATTTAACTTTTGAAAAATTTCCTTTTTAATACTTAATTACCGACATAAAAAACACGCAAGCTTACCCATTCAAAAATAAAAAGTTTTTAAAGCAAACTAAAAACTTTATTCTGCTATGTTTTGAATCAAAATTATCAAACGATTTTATCATAAAAACCAAATTTATAAAAGTGATGATTTTTATTAAGTATTACACTACTAAAGTATATTTAATAAACTAGCAACCACTTTGTATGTAGTTTCTAGATTTTTAGGTTTAAATATAAACAAAACACACAATGAACAAAAATACAAGCATTTCTGCATTTTC
>VTPC01003434.1:0-23501 GCA_011009095.1 Ignelater luminosus | reverse complement strand
TGACCAAAACAGACTGAAGTGGCAGCTTGAGCGCCAATTATCAGAAAAACCATAGATAGTTGCCATTTAACATATTATCTAATTAAACTAAACGAATCTTTATCTTGCGTATTCTAACGAAATGGAGAAATGCAAGAAAATTACTTAACTATACTGAAGTAGCAGATTCAGCTCCAAAAGAGCTTTGGATAGTTAAGGATTGTGTTGACAGTCTATGAATAGTCTTGGTAGACGTTCGGCAAACCAGAAAAATTTTGATCTTGTCGTATATTCCAACTGGAAACGAAACACACACGGAAATGTGCTTTAGATAGTTTACAGATAGGCTTGATGAACAACTAGCAAACCAGAAAAATTTTGATCTCTCCATATTCCACCGGAATGAAAAGCTGAAAAAAACTGAACAAACCAGTCTGAAGCGGCAGATTGACTTCCAGTAATCAGAACAGCCAAACATAGATAAAGATTGTGGTAATACCTAACGAATGGTCTTGGTAAACGCTCAGAAAACTAGACGAATTTCAATCTTGCATGTTCCAGCGAAATGAAAAATGCAAGAAAATGACTAAACTGGACTAAAATAACAAATTGAACTCAAATCGTCAAAAGAGATAATTAAGGATTGTAGTGACATTTTATAGATGGTCTTGGTGGACACTTAGCAAACGGGAAAAATTTTTATCTCGCTATGTTCCACAGGAATTAAAAGATGTGAGATTGTGACCGAACCAGACTAAAGTAGCAGATTCAGCTCTATAGTCGTTAGAAGAGCTTTAGACAGCTAAAGATTGTTCTGATAGTTTATGCATGGTGTTGGTAGATACTTAGCCAACTAGAACAATTTCGGTCTTGTCATATACAACAGGAATGGAGAAATGCAAGAAATGACTAAACTGAGCAACGTTTGTGCTCAAGTAGTCAAGAAAGTTACGTTACTGAGATTTATATTAAAAGTTTACCAGTAGACTTGATAAACGTTTATAAAAACGAAAGAAGTTAGCTCTTACCATGCCACTGGAATGAGAAAGTAGAAAAGTATTTATTTTTATATTTCAATATTCCATGTTTGTCTTAATAGGCAATTGTTTATTTAGGAAATACCGGTTTATATGAAAGGTTATCGTCTACGTCATATACATGTGATCGGAAAAGGAGGTCGTTTATTTACGTTTAGATCAAAAACACACAAATCAAATTATTTTATCTTTACATAAATTTGCGATAGTTAATCTATAATTATTTGTTAGAACGGAATTTTCTGATCACATATTACTTTATACACTTATTTAAAAAAAATTTAAATTGGAATTAATTGAAAATTAATACTTTATAGCTTACAGGAAAATTACATACCGTTTGTGTCCTCACTATTTGTTGACTCATCATAGTACCCTTCGTCGGTGTTCCTTATTTCTTCTTCATTAACTTCTTTATACGATAGCTTTTTGACGTGGGAGTCGATAATTTCTATTCGTTTTAATTGTGTTAAAAAATGTAATGAATGAATCGAAAAACTAGACAAATTGCAGGATTTGAATTTTAAACGCTCAATTAATCTTGGAATTGAACCATGCTGATTTAAAGTAGCATTCACTGTTTCCCTTATCTGCTCGTCCGACGTTATATTAAAACAAGTTATTTTCTTAAATTTGTCTACATTATAAGAACATCCCTGGGTTAAGCATTCGTGTAAATGTAATACAAATAGTATTAGCAGAAAAATCAACATACCTACAAACTGCAACGAATTATACATAATTTAAATAGAAAAAAATTATAGTTACCTGTTACCTTTAATAATCGATGTTTTCTTTAGCTTTACAGATAAAAACAGGCGTTGTAAGTACTAACACAATCGTTTTGAAGTTGGATTGGCAATCCACACGAAATGATAATAAATAGTGTTGCTCTATACTTTATACATTGGCATAGCATAGCATATAAATATACAGAGTGGTTCAAGGATTTTTCAAACAAACATTATATAACCAAATTATGAATTTCGTTCCAAACTTTATCACCACGCTGTAGATACGTGAAGTGAGTGAAGTAAAACAAAAAAATTATTAGTGCTGTAACAACGAAGTATATGTAATTTGTAATTTTACCAAAACACAAAATAATAATATAAAGTAATCGTCCTTTAATATTTTTTTGTGCTTTCAAATAATAGAAAGGCTCAAATGTAAAAGATTGATTTACTTTCTCATATACTGGGCGTCCCACGGAAGACGGAACATAGGAAAAAAATTTTCGAATGCATCTAAGAATTATGTTAACATACAAATTTTAATAACAACACGTGCCATTAAAGTTACCTAAAATGAAATTGCTTACATTTTGTTTTCTCTAGATTTTGACGTTTGTTGACAACTTATAAGGTTTACTATCAAAAGTCTAACTTCTGTATGCTATATACAGCACAGCCTCTACAATAATCACTTTATGTTGCACTACAAAAATTTCATCTTGCACAAAAACTGCATGTTTCATTTCAGAGGTCTACCAAAAAGGATTTGTCGTTTGCCGTCGTCTCAATAGCTGATCAGATAAGTATTATATAAACCTAGCTTTTCTTTACCTTGAACGTACCTCTTTCAACCTACTTCGTACCTCATTTGAACCACCTTCTCTCTCATTATTCCTAACGACTTTCATAGCAGCCGTGTGCCGTTCAGTCGAGATTCCACAATCCTCGGGAAGCCTCTGGCTACCTCCTCCACCTCCACTCGCTCTATCGCCGAGAACCCTAAGAGAGCAAAAAGAAGTCCGCATTTACTCCGGCGTTTCTCTCGCCGCTCTTTGCACCTGCTCCATCTCTCCTAATCTTACCTGTTCTCCAATCCCATGCCTCGTCCCTCATCCCAACTACACCACCACGGCACCAATCCACGACAAGGTGCAACTATCGCCCGCTTCACTCCCAGATCCGCAGCAACCGCCCCACGAGCATCTCGTCGTCCACCGTCTCGCCTCCTGAATCCTCACTCCTCTCCCAATCCATCATCCTTTCTCAATGTTACCCACCGCCTCCTCCATCTGGCACGCCCACACTTCCGGTGCTTTATCAAGCTCCTCCACTCCGTTCACCTTTACCGCCTCATCTATTTCCACAAGTATACAGGCCGCCGCCATGTGACCCGGAAACAATTCTGTCACAAGAAGAGCCCCCCAACACCTACCACCTGCAGCCACACCTCTACTCACCCTCCGCTGCGGCTACTTCCTTTCCGCTTGGAAGGAGGGAACGATCGTCACGATCTACAAATCAGGAAAACCTCGCACCAACCTAACCTACCAATTTTCCTTCTCAACGTTTTAGGCAAAGTGTTCGAGAAGATATTGACAAATAGACCTACACACCTACACGCTCATAATCTCCTCCCAGGGCATCAGTCCGAATTCTCAGTAACCTTCAATTCTCTTTGACAAGATGTGGTACGAGAGGCTTCTCTAAGCTCTGAGCCGCCGAGATTTCCGCCTGCTTCTTACGCGAGCCGGCATCCCCCAAGGATCGATCCTCTCGCCCTCTTATTCATCTTTTACTGCCACGACATCCCCCCGTCTCGAAGAGCCTGACCTCCACCTTTCCCAATTCGCGGACGACACGGCCCTGTGGATGACGTCTCAAAGCTCCCCCGAGGGATCGAGAATTCTAGCGTACGAACTAAAACGCCTGGAAACTTATTTCCAAGAATGGATAATCAGACCGAACCTTCAGAAAACCAATTCTATTCCAACGCTGCAGCTATACCCATACAGTGAGATTCGACCCCGACGACGTCCGCCTGAAACTGTAGGGCTCACGCCTCCAGCTTTTGCCATCCGTCAAGTACCTTGGCATCACTTTTATCCCCACGCTGAGATGAAACGACGAGCTAAAGCGCTGCCTGGGCGTACAGTATCTTCTACGGGCTCACCACCGCACTTAAACACCGCATCACTTACACCACCATTACAACACAAACCTCTCCTTCTACACCAAAACAACAACGAGGAACCCTCGCCCTACCAACACAGTGCCACTACTACTGCCACTGCTACTGCTGCACTTGGTACTACAACTACTACACACACACAGCACACCATATTCAAATCGCTTCAAAACAAAACACTCGACGAACGCTATTTGCATCCAACTTCTACCTCGCCGCCCCTACAAATCCTCTTTCACATTTTAGCCAAAAAAGAGTGAAACTCTTAAAACGGTCGGAATGGAACTATGATACTTGCTTGTTTCTTGTTTTCTCTCTTGGTTTTATTTATTTATTTCTTTCTTTATAGTTTTTAAGAGTTTTTTTATTAGAATGAAGCAACTCTTATATTTCTTCTTCTTCTTTTTCTACTTGCTGGTGTGTGCTGTTATATGATTTCAAAATTAGTTTATTAAGCGCAGACTTGAGATTTTTTTAGATTGCAATTAGTTGAAAAATTAGAAAAACAAAGTTAAAGAGTGATCTACGAGTTCGAAACGCTGACCTTCAAGGAGGTGGGCTCTGGATTGGCGGACACTGCGATATGTAAAGACGCTCGACTGGAATAACTTTGGAAGTGATTTTGTCTAGACTGTTGTGTAAAATTTATTGGATTATTATGCAATTTAATTTTTTTTCTATTGATTTTTGTACCATGTTGGAGATTACATGGTATACTGTTTATTAGAGCGAGCATCTAGGTACTCTGAAACAAAAGAGTAACAGATAGATATTTTGTTTTGTTCTATTTTTTGTAAAAGATAATTTGTTTTAGATTTGATTGTCATGTTAATGCCTCTGCTAATTTTAATGATAATATATTCGAAGGAATGTACAGTCCAAGAATGTAACTACGATGTGGATAAGTTTAAGGAAATTACTTGTTTGGCAATGAAGACCTTTGAGCAAGTCATAGATAAAATGAGTGCTACTTTGGATAAATCTGGTTCTCTTCTACGACTTATTGAATTCTTGAAACTAGAAAACTGTTATTTTAACGGTTTAACTACAAATTCGCTGAATTTTTTACCTAATGTGAAACAGATAGAAATTATTGATTACTATGTTAGACGGTTGTCATCTAGGGAAGAAATAGCAAACGTCTACGTAACAACAAATATTAGAGAAATAAACGGTTAGTGTTTAGTATAAGTAAATACTCGTTTCAATTAATAAGTTTAAAAACTGTAAACTACCAGCTACTTACATTATTTAAATAACAGAAAAATCAAACTCATATGTAAATATCAATAATAGGAAGACTATATGGAAAAATAATCAGAAACAAGATAGAAGAATATATAGAAGATAATATAAAAGAAGATCGAGCTAGATCTATAGCTGGAAAATCCTGCATAGACCATATCTATACTATGCTGGAACTGTCATAGAAACAAGGAGCAAAAAATAGGGCAGATCACTTGGCATTCACTATTAAAATTTGTCAAAAACTCAGCAACAACTTCCATAAAACAAAGGGCCTTTTACAAGTATGCTCAACATTACCCACACTATTTAAAATATATTTAGAATAAACACTGAAACAATTGAAAAAATGCGAAGGTGTAGGTATCCCACTAAGAAACGAACATATATGCACCTTAAGTTTTGCAGAAGATCAAGTCGTCTGCACAAAAAGAAGATTACCATAGTTATATGATTCGGAAACTTAATGAAGAATACACGAAAGGTAAAATAGAAATTAATTTTTAAAAATCAGAAAAAGAGAAGATACAGACAATGATAGAGAGTAGAATATATAATATATGGTGCGGAAGAAAAGAGGCTTAAATGGTCACGTAAGAAGGAGTGACGCCATCAGATGGATAAAGAAAATCACCGATTGGAGTTCCATGAAACGAAGGAAAAGAGGTCAACCTACAAGGTCGTGGAGAGATGGTGTCAATGAAAATCCAAACTATCTGATCAGTTCGAACTGTCTTACAAGGACAGAAAGTTCTAGCCAGGTCTGAAAATATGACTTTGTCTGATCAAACCTGTTCCTGGGCTTTTTCCTGTATAAACGTTGCTTTATATCTACTTCCAAATAATAATAAATACATTTTATTTTCGAAACAAATATGACTATTTGGAGAAACGGAAACCAAAGATATTCCAGAAAATTCTTAATTTTTGCCCTTAACCAAGTGCATGAGTTTTCTTCAGAAAAGCAATTTATGGTTATTATCTGAGCTGAAGAGCTTTATTACCATATCATCTAAGCTACGTAAGGTAAAAATGGCCAAATGAAGACTGAAAAGAAAAACATTCATGTCTAAAGTTGATGTGTTCGATACGAAAATAACTGAAGATGAATCAACGATTTTCCTTACCCTGTTCTTGACAACAAAGAGTACGAGGAAAAATTATTTGCACGTTATTCTGCAAAACAATGCAGTCAATAATAATCTCCAAGTAGGTAATATTATGGTCAATGTAATACATGCAAAACCATAACTTCATAAGAATATGTCCGAGAACTATAAACTACAGAGTAATTGTTTTTTGTTACAGAAGGTTTTGTTTTTCAGTTCATCTTTTTCTATGCAGTTGAATTGAGTGATGGCGCAATTTATTAGTTGTGGATTTTTTAAGAGGTTACAAGGTCTTAACTCGTAATTAACTAAATTACAAATATTTAATACAATCGTATCGGAAAATCCAATAAACATAAACATTCGGACCGTATTATCTACACTATCAGTTTGCTGTAATATCAGGCATGCGCTTTCAGGTCCAGTCAGTTTGGATTCTTCGACTTTTAGTTACAACGACTGTAATATTGTAAAGCAAGCACCGTTAAAATTTGTTAACCCGACAAACGAGTTTCACTTTACATTTTCTGAAACAACAAGGTAACAGAAATATTCATTTGTTTTATTCTATTTTGTTTTTGTAAAACATAACTTGTTTTAGATTTTGTAGTCATGTTAATCCCTCTACTAATTTTAATGATATTATATTCGAAGGAATGTACAGCCGAAGAATGTAATTACGATGTAGATAAGTTTGAGGAAATTACTTGTTTAGAAATGAAGTCAGTTGAGCAAATCGTAGACAAAATAAGTGCTACTTTGGTTACATCTCGTTCTCTTCCAAGACTTATTGAAATTTTGAGAATCGAAAACTCCCCGTTGAATCATTTCAATATAATTCCTCTGAGTTTTTTACCTGAGTTGAAAGAGATAGAAATTCGTCATTCCTATGTTAGACGATTGACCTCTCAGAACGAGCTAACAAACATAAACGCACCAACAAATATTAGCGAAACAAACGGTAAGTGTTTACTATAAATAAATTAAAAAACTGTATCAGCTATCTATATTTATTTAATTTTACATTGTTTAGTCTATTTTAAAAACAAATTTCACTTGTGATGTTTGTATTATATTTAGAATGTAAAGAAAGAAATTAAATGAAAAAAGCTTAATCTTTATGGTATGAGATTTTCCATGCTCTTTATTTTTAAATGATTATTGTGGCAGCGAATAAAACACATTAATATACTGTACAGGGTGTCCGAGATTCTATTATCATACATGGGTATCTATCTCTCTCATTATTGTTACTACAATAAAAAACTGAGTGTAATTTTTGCCTAATTTTTCAACACAAGTTCACTGGTGAAAACAAATTTTGAGACGACAAATGAAAAAGTTTTAGATTCTTACTATACAAAGCAAAATTAAAATTTAGAGTATGACATACATAAAGATACAGTATTAGGCTGGTTTTCTAGTGCTGCCTGGTAATCAATCAAAACCCTCTATGGTTAATTATAAGTAGTTTAAAGGACCATTCTTTTCCAGAACTTCCAGTTCAGAGAGTATTCTTAAGTTATATCAACATTAACTACATTGAACCTGACGCTTTATCTGGCTTGACTAATCTTCATGAACTCAACTTAGAAGGAAACAGAATATATGAAGTGAGGGCTTCAATGTTCCCAAAATCTGTTCGAAAGCTACTTTTAGAAAATAACGATATCGATACTATTGAACCCAGATCTTTTGCAAGTTTTAAGAACCTTATCGAAATTAATCTGAAAAGTAATCAAATTAGGCTAATTAATGCTACCACCTTTGAACAATCTACGGTACAGAAATTAGATTTGTCGTATAATGGACTTGAGAATGTCAATACAAAAGCCTTTGCTAGGTTGAGGGATCTTTATGATGTAGGTGTGATTGTCCTTGAATGTGTGGGTAAGTCGAAGGTATAGATAAATAAAGCTACTTTAAGAAACTCTTGAATAAATTTTGACTAGCTGTGATGTTGCGTTTTGATACTTCACGTAAAAACATCTGTTATGTAGATATGATTGTATTACACGGTAATAGTTTATTGGCAGTTGTTGTCTTATCTTATACAGCAGGCTATCATACCATTCTTTGTCGAAGGCCTACAAAATATCTAGGGACACAGCAGAACATTTTTTTTCATTCAAAAGCTCTATGTATTACAATGTCAGTGATTCTGTAAACCTGTTCTAATGTTGCGTGCCCTCGGCGAAAACCGAACTGATGGTTTGAAATCAAATGCTTTTCTTCGATAGTTGGTGTCAACCGCTGCATCAACGATTTCTCGAAAACTTTGGACAAGACTGGCAATAAGCTAGTCGGTCTGTATAACTTAACATCTACAGGATCCTTAACTGGCTTCAATGTTAGAATAGTCTTGGCAAGTTTCCACTGCAGGTACCATCTTCATTTTGAATAGGTGGTGTAACATGCTGCGGTTTTTCAGTTTTTTTTTGTAGCTTTCCACAGAGAATAATCAATATATTGGGTAGGGCTTAGTTTTTCTTCTAGTGATTTGTCATTGTTTTTGTCAACATCCCATCCGACTCGTTGTATACATTAGTTGAAATGTTCAACTGCTTTAAAGATGTCATTTTGGGTTTTTAGGGCTACTGAGCTGTTTAGAGACTTATCTACACATAAATAGTCCTAATTTGTGCATGTTCTTGATTTTTGTTCTATTTTGCCGCTCATGGTAATTGATACTGGGGAACGATCTAAAGAAAGATCATGACAAAACTCTGCTCTGAATGGCTTCTTGGGTAACCCTTTAAGTACACAAAAGTCCATCACATCAAATGCTATTAATTTGCTAAAAGAAGAATTTGATGTAAAAGATCTTAGTGAAATGAAAAGCTTTTTGGGCATAGAATTTAAACGAAAGAGAAATAGCATAATGATTCATCAAGAGAAAATGATTGAGAAGATTCTAAAGAAGTTTAATATGATGGATTGCAATTGAAATTGAAACACCCATTGAAATAGATTTACAAATTGAACTAAATGAAGAAGTAATAGAAGTTCCCTAAATGCTTCAGGGGGGACCTAAGAAAGGACAATATCCACAAGTTGATGAAGCTGTATTGCGTTTTGATATTGAATGACGTGCAAAGAGATTGCCTATCACACGCCAAACAATTCAATTCAAAGCACTAGAAGTTTCTAAAACCTTTGGAATAACATGGGAAAACTTTTAAAGTAACGAGAGGATGGTGTGAAAGATTCATGCTTCATGTAGGGCTATTTTTAAGATGTTGGACGTTTATTTGTCAAAAACTTCCTTCTGATTTCAAACAGAGATTTTTCAACTTTCAGTACCTCATGATTCAGTTGAGAAAAAAATCTAACTATAACTTTCAACAAATCGGCAATGCAGATGAAACTCCAGATACGCCTCGAAATTTTACTGTGAATGTCAAAGGTACAAAAATTACCACCATATTTAAAAGCAATACCAAAAAATGAGATTTTCTTCAAAAGATGGGTGGATGACGACTGAGCTGACGGAAGATTGGCTAAAATTTGATTGAAATAGATGCCCAGGAGCTTTACGTAACTTACCTATGATTTTAGTTCCTGATGCTTTTCGTGAGCATTTAACCAAAAAGATAAAGACTAATCTCGCCCAAAAGAATACTGACTTGGTTGGACTTGGCCAATTGCAATATCTCGACGTTTCGGCTAACAAACCATTTAATGATTATTTAAGGAAGAAGTATGAGTCTTGGTTGTGGATGGACAACCATCCACTGACACCTTCCGGAAAAATTAAAAAGTGTCTGCATCAAAACTTCCAGAATGCAATCAATAATTCAGAAAAATTGGAACCTGAATCTGATGTTTCTAACATTTCGTTGTACAATTTTATAACATTATGTACTTATTTTCTTATTAAGAAAATTGTGTATTATTTGTTTGTAAAGTTGCAAAATAAATCAACCAGTAAAATTGCCTTTCTTTGAGTTTTTCTCAAATGTCAATTTTGATCTGCTGCTACTACTAAAATTATTATTGTACAGGCATCTGTTTTCAATTAAAATATTTGCTCATAATTTATTTACCTACTGTTTTTTTATCACTTCTTGGTATGTTCATTCATAAGTTTTAGCTTTTTTACTACATTCTTTGTGTTATTTTTATGTTCTTAGAATGTTTACTACATATGCAAAGTGACCTTGTCAACCTGTTTTCATTCAGAATTTATCTATTCCTTCCGCACATTTCTTAGATTTGAGATACTGACCATGTTATCTGTTTTTGAATTGTAGATTATTGACTGACCTTTAACATTACTTTACTGATTTTGATAATTAATGTAAACACCTCCTTAGAAATGGAAAGCGCACTTTCCGGTTCCGAAAAGAGTATTTCAGTGAACTAGAACTCTGTATACTTAAAATGATATAAAAAAATAGACAAGAATTTATTTATCTACACCCATTTCTGTCGATCATTTGCAGATATCCCGCCTCTATTGTTTTATCCTTGTTTTATTTTTATCAGCTGTCTTTTTAAAGTTTTTATCTTCTGAATTCTCTTACTTGAATATAAATATGAATTCCCAAATTTATCTTTTTATTATTATTGTGTTTTTGACTGCAAGTGGATCTGAAATTTGTTAGTGCCATAACATTTTTGTCAAACAACTGAGGCATTTTCTTGTTTCAATAGAACAAGGTAATAACTACACACTTATTGACTTTTTTATGTGATATTAATGTGTTTATCTTTCAGATTTACATTAGTGAAAAATGCTTTCACTTCTTTTAATCTTAATAGCATTATGTGCTAGAGAGTGCACACCGCAAAAATGCTACTATGGCCCTGCTAATTCTAACCAAGTTATTTGCTTCAATATGACATCAGTGGTCGAGATAAAAGACAACGTAGAAAATCAAGACTTGATAGAAATCTTCGAACTCAGTCATTCCGTATTACCTAATCTTTCAATAACCGCATTGAAATTCTTACCCAGCCTCAAAGAAATAAAAATTAGCAGTTCGCATATTTCAAGGTTATCATCTGAAGAAGAAAACACTGATGGATTAAATGGTATGTGTTCTAATTAATAATGAAAGACGTCAGATTCAAAGATTTATGAATAAATCTGTACTTTTCACTTGTTTTGTTCAATGTTTTCACACAAACAATTGAAACTTACAAATTACAGTTAACTAAACCAAGAATTCCTAATCACTTACTCTTTTGTTTTACTAAACTTTACTTGCATTTGTTAACATATGGTGATATAACCTAAAAATGTTAAACAAAATTGTTTTTTCTTTATAATCTATGAAGGAACTTTACTGTGTCAAATACCTACATAAAGTAGACAGCGTCCTAAAATCCACTTTCATTAGTAATAAATAAAATTAATGTAATTAAAAATTTGTTTTCAGGATTCCCAGTTTGCAAAATAACGTTAGAAGGTAACCACATGCAAGTCATCGAACCTAATAGTTTCTATGGTCTAAGCAATCTTCGTGAACTCAGCTTAAAGGGAAACGAAATAAAAGAAATTGATGCATCAACAACCTTTCAGTATCTTAGTCAACTAGATTTAAGTCATAACAGTATCTCTAAGATAGGCAAAAGTATTTTCTCAAGCTCTTTAATGCGTAAATTGAATCTCGCTAATAACCATATTGAAGAAATCGAAACCAACACGTTCACTGATATAAAGAATCCTTTCGAACTTGATTTATCTAATAATATGTTAACTGAGATCTCTAAAGACACATTTTCAGGATCCATGGTTTCCAAATTAGATCTCAGTAATAATAAAATTGAAATTATTGAACAGTGTGCTTTCTGTAATCTTGATACCCTTCAATTTCTTGATTTGCAACATAATCAGATTTCTAGTATTTCTGCAAACACCTTTCCAATACCTTCACTTGAAGAACTACATTTATCTTTTAATAAAATTACAATTATTGAACCCAAAGCCTTTAATGGGACAAACAATCTTAAAAACCTGTTTGTAAGAAATAATCGATTAACTAAAATACAGAGGCATACTTTTTCAGGCTCAGGAGTTCAGACAGTGATTCTCCTAAATAACCACATCAAAGATATTGAATATCAAGCATTTGACGGTTCAAACAATCTTACTTTTATTAATTTGGAAAATAATGCCATTACTAGAATTAACAAAAATACATTTCCAAGTTCAATTCAAACACTATTTTTGGGAGAAAACCCTATTATACTTATTGAACCCGAATTTTTTGATTCTTTTGATGATCTTCAGGAAATTTATCTTGGACATATTAAATTCAACAACATTCCCTACTTTCCTGAATCACTTCGCACATTGTATTTGTTTGACAATGGAATTACTAGTATTGAACCAACTAATCTTAAAAATTTGAACGGGCTTGCTCTTGAAGGTAATGGAATAACAAAAATAGATAGGAATGATTTATGGGGAACTGTACTTAGAAGATTATCTTTAGTAGGAAATAAAATTTCTACCATTGCGCCATACGCTTTTGCTAATCTAACCAGTTTGTATAAACTGGACTTGATTGCTAACAAGCTAACTAGAATAACTAAAGATATGTTTGCAGGATCTTCAGTGAAGATACTAAATTTAGAGCTCAATAAAATAGAATTTATTGAGCCTGGAGCATTCAGTGATCTAAATCTCATTCAACTTGTTTTAGATAATAACAAAATGACAGCAATTTACGAAAATACTTTTTCGGGCAGTACAATTGAGAGATTGTCTCTGTCGCATAACAATATTGAAAATATTGAGTACAATTCCTTTGCCAACGTAAACAATTTACGCGAACTCATATTGACTTCTAATAGAATAAAACGGATAACTAAAGATATTTTTGCCTCTCCAACTTTACAATTCTTGCATATAGGTGGTAATAATGAAGTTTCTAAACTGTCGATTCTAAATTTCAAGCAAACACCAAATTTGATTTATTTAGACGTTGCGAATACTGTTCAATGTCCAGCAAATACAAATATATCTTATAGTACCCCTATATTTGGTTTTTGCTTACCATGAGTTTTTGTTATATGCATTATATTGATGTTTAGAGTACTGACAATGCATAAAATTAAATAGCAGATACTAATCATAATTTTGCTCTGATTACTAGATTTTATATGTTATTCTCGTGCTGATTTCTCTTATTTTTGACATTCATGTTAGCTTTTGCTATTTAATACGTAAAAATTTTTATTGCGATAATAATTTGTGTTTTATTTGATTTCCTGTCTTCCCCATTGTAGTTAGCAGCGGGTGTATCCAGGTTTTAGGGAATTATAGAAGCACAATGTAGAATTGGTAAGTTAGCTTGACGATCACAGTTGGCCACATTAATCTTTGAAATTGTTTTGATTTTAAGATGGTAAAAGGTACTGCAACAGAGTTCTCCAAGGAATTTCAAGCATTTCTTAGATTTGCAGTACTTACCTTGTTATTGGTCGTTAATATCTTTCGTCAACAAAAGATTGTTAACTGACTTTTCAACGTACCCTAACTGATTTCGCAAGAGTTTCAATTTGTTTGTTTATTTATTCCTGTTGCTCAATTATTTTTCTTTTTCTTCTTCTTCTAATAGAATAAAAAACGTAACTAGAGACATTCTTGCCAAGATATACAGGGTGCGACAAACCTACCCAAAAATTGCTATATTGACGAACATGTAAATCCAAAGTTGTATCCACCTCACTCTCGAGAGATGAAAGGAATAAAAGAACAATTGGAAAAATCACAAAAAGCAATTGAGAAACTTAAGGCTAAGCTACTTCAAAAAAATCTATAAAAGAGACACAAGTCTGACCAATTCCAAAGAGCCCAACAATGAAACTGCATGGAAATTACCTAAAACTAATCAAAATAAAAGGAGAAAGGCAATAGAATCTAAAATAAACAGAAACTAAAGCCCAAGCTAAACCAGTGAGGAACTAACAGCTACTCCCAGTGGTAATTAGCGAAGTAAAAGATTTCCAAACACTAATGAAATAAACTAGAAAAATTACAAATACCACCACAGATGGCCTATATGAATAACGGACAGATTAAAATAAATGCTGAGCAACCAGATCATTATAAGTTAAGAACCAAGTGGCACTCCTATGAAAACAAAATGGAAAGAAAAATCAAAGTGATGGCTACAACCTCCATTCTTCAAGCAAAGAAGAAGAAATACTTGAAGAATTAAAACAAAAAAGATTTAAAACCTGCTGAGGCACATCCTGCGAACTACAAGGAATGCCTAATTGCAGAAAACCTACAAAAGCGCAAGAAAAAAATACAGAAGCCACCACAGAGGACAAAGTAAAGAACAAAATATCCTTTACCCAGATTCCACAAAATAAGAATCAACCTATCACCAAAGTCAGTCGAACTCCTGTACATCAAGACTTAGAGAGTAAACAATAAGCTTGATACTCTAGAAGCCAGGGTAACTGGAGCGATCCCTAAACGAAAAACCATTAATCGATAAGAACATAAAAATTGCTTTATGGAATGCTAATGGCATTCTGAACAAAAAAGAAGAGTTAGAAGTGTATCAAACCATACAAAATATAGAAGCTTGTCCTATCTCAGAGACCCATTTTATCAGGGAGTCCTATCTTAAGATTAGATGTTATAACAGTTATTACACGTTTCATTCAAGTAGCAGGGCAAGAGGTGCTGCTTTCAATAACACCACAACGTTTACCCAAATCACCAATGAAACGAACTATCCAATTGAAATCAGAGATTTGGTGAAAAAAAAGGAAAGCAAGAAGACGATGGCAGAGATCCAGCGGATAAGACCATTCTGAGTAATAAAACCCAAAAACTCAAGAGGAAGATCCAGAGAATTATAGAAGAATCAATAAGTTCTTACCTGATGGATTTATCATCAGAGAAGAATACTGACTATTTTCTTAGGAAAGTTACAAACAAATCAAAAGGCCTATAGTTGCAATACCAACGATAAGAAATGAGACCACGGGCTAGAGACAACAAGCAAAAAAGCTGAAATCTTACAGCCAAACCAAATGGATGAAGAAGATGATCTAGAGCACATTGAGAATCATATCTACGAAGACATTCCGTTGGTAAGCCCCAAAAAACTGGCCTCTGAAATAAGAACCAATCCGAAGAAAGCGGCAGGCTTTGATTTAATAATTGCTCTTTAAACGATTAAACCATCTGATACCAGATTATTAATTTGGTTTCTAACAGAAACACTCCCTTATTGATCAAGTTCATTGAAATACTGATATGATAGAGCAAGCACTGGAAGCAAAAAATATATGCACTGCCTTGTTTTTAGACGTTAGTCAGTATATAAGTTGAATAAAATGTTACCCCAACAATATGTAGAAATACTCACAACGGGACATTCAGAGTTAAGCAGGAGGACGAATACTCCGATCTACAGAACGTAAAAGCGGGAGCGTATCAAGGAAGTGTCTACTTTATATATGTGATGTACCAGCCATGCAAAACGCAACAGTGGCCACCTTTGCAAATGACACTGCATTGATTACCACTGGGAAAGATCCAGCCATATCCACTGACAAAATACAAACCGCATCAAATAGATTACTGAGCTGGACGGACCAATGGAAAATCAGGCTGAACGGGTTAAAATCTGTTCATGTTAATTTTATCAACAAAAGACTAACAGACCCAATTCTACTAGAGATAAATGAGAGAACTGTACCGTATGAAAACAATGCTGAGTATGTAGGAATGAACCTGGATGAACCTAAGCTGAACATCAAGTATAAAGTAGTACCAGTGGTTCTTGAGGAGATACTGAAGTTATCAGTTCACATTAGAATCACGATGTACAATCAGATTTTGAAAGCAGTATGACTACAGTAGTCGACTCGGAAGGTGCGCTGAAGAGTCAAATGTTAAAATCATCCAAACGTTCCAAAATAAATTGTTGCGGAACATTGTAGATGCCCTAGGATACGTTCGAAATCAAGATATCCACCGAGATCTAAAGATCCCCACCGTGTAGTGTTGTGTATAAAAGCAGAGCACTGAGTGTGTTCGTCTGCAAGGACACCAGGACAAAACTACAGGACGTCTATGGACAGACTATAGTGGTAAATGATTACACACTGATTTAAAATCAATTTTCATATATAAAAAATGCATTTGTATTTTCATTTGCTCAAGAATAAAAGTGTACTCTCATGTATTGACTTTTGTAAAAACATAATAGTTCTCTTTTTAATTCATTACAATATTCTATTAAAATCTTTTGAAAATAGCAACATAGTTATCAAACTAACTCAGAATGAAAAACAGCAGTATTCTTTCTTCTCTCAAAGGGTTGTAGTACCTCGACCAGCAGGCCTGTTGGCTAGTCAACCCCTGATTTCTTAATAATATCTCTGATATTCTGAACCAAGATTTCTGTTCTGATATTCGTTGGTTTGGCTTCAGAACAAAACCTAAAAAAAAACTAAATTTGTTAGATTCTTAAATTATATTTTAAAACGATAGGCAACACTTCTGACTCATGTGACGAGAATTAAAACAAGGGAACGTTCAATGTTTGGTCGTCCATTTCAGTAAACTGTATCAATTTCTACTAGTAAATCTTCTTGGATCTAGGTGGCACCACTACATGTATTTTTCTTTAATTTTGAATTTTTTGATTTTTTTGTCACAAAATTATAATTGTCTTGTGTGTATTGTAGTAATTTTCTTTTACATTCGTTAACGTCAAGTAAAGTTATACTTATAAAGTATGACATGAGTGTAACAATAACAAAAGCAAAAGCAAGAATTTTATTTTTTACCAACCACCAGTAGTTCTTTTCATTGTAAAAGGTAACCAAGCGTGGTGGAAAACTAACTACATTTTTATAGGTACCGTAAAGGCCATCCAAAGGGATATACACAAGTTCGGCCTTCCCAGCACTAAAAGTTATATTCTTGGTTGTGAAAAACCATTATATAGTTATCAAAATTGTGGAGAAAACTTTTCAGTTTTTATATAAACAATATAAATACTTATGTCTTTATAGTGACAAGAAATCATACATAACAGACATATAGTTATTACGATAAGAAGATTTAAATAACATATGTTGGAGAGAAGCCTTTTAAATGTGCAATTAGAAGCATACATGGTTATGTGAATCTAGAAAAAATATTTACAATCATACATATTGATTAATAGCTTTAAATGACTTGCTTGAATGTGAGATGTGCAGTTATACATAAGCAGTGAGAAACAGTTTAAAAAATACAAGTGCATGCTCATAGTGAAGAGAAGCCTTACAAATGTGAAATAATGCATTTATAGATGGTAGTTATGTTATGATAGACAATGTACAACCATAAGTAGTTTTAAAAAATTCTGTTTTCGTAACAATCTATGCATCTGGATACTGAAATTTACTTGAATCTTTTTTTCAATATCAATCAAGAAACAACAACCAGAATTCAAATTGAGGTAAACATCATTAGAAAAAGTTTCAATGTAAGTTTTCAATTTTTGATTCTTTTTATCATTCTGTTATTTTTGTGAAATTAGACAAAATATGGATAACAATCACCTGATAGACATTTTGGAAGTGTACTGTTTCTCAGTTCTGATTATTTTCTTCCATGGCACACTTGAGAATTCGATTGCTGTAAAAATTTTATTTAAATTGTGACAAATTTTTTAGAAAATTTTGCATCAAAGTCAACTTATTAGCCATCGTTAGATTTAGAAGCAAAACCTAACCAGCACATTAAATTACATTTAAAATATAACTGACGTTAAATTTTGGAAAAAGATGCAATTAGAGCCTGTTTATAGCAGGTAAGGGATAGATACAGTTGCAGTAGTCATTGACCCTGGTCTTATTTTGATTCTTCTTTTCTTATTTAATTAGTACAAAACAGAAAAGTACCTTGGATATCAATAAACAACCTCTACAGTTCAAATCTTTTTTCAATGACACAAATCTCTTAAACATGAAAATAAAGCCGTTGATTTTTTTTAAGTTGCATAATAAATACTTTTTTTTGCCAAGTTCATAACAATCCTATATATTCTGAAAACTAAAAACAGTGAATTCAGATATATCAATACCTACTGTGATTGAGTGATTACCATTTAAAAAAAAACTTCCTTTTTGTTATAACAATTGAACAAAAATCTAGAGTAGTTACTTTATTCTAGACATCAAATCATATAAAATGTTCCAGAACATTTTTTTTCATTTTTTCAAATAACGAAATTAAACCACTTTACGAAGTTTGAAAAAAATTGTCACCTAGAATAAACAGGAACAAAAGAAGATATTTAACTTCTGATTGCATCAATGTACTCGGCGGAAAAAGTAGATCAGTGTATTCAGGTTTTTTTTGCTATCTATTCTAGTTTCTGCAATACATTGCATTTGCTTCGCATTTGGAAAGAACTAGAAACGTACAAAATGAGAAATAAAATTTCATCGACTCGGTGGTTAGAACGCCTGAAGCCGACTCTGTATACTCCCGATTGTTTGAAAATTTCAACCGCGTCTTTTATCCTTTCATAAGTTAGTTGTTATGAATATAATTTTTAGTGTTTCGAAAATAATTAATTAAAATTAATTTATTTATCTACATAATGAAAATTATGGATTTTCATCTAAACATATCTACACAAAGAACGAAAACATCCGAAAGGAACCGAACTCGTCTTCCGTTCTTTTCATAATCAAGCACATTCGACCCCTAGTCGTGTATGTGACCGAATTAACTCAGTCGTGTACGCGTCGCGTTGGTGGCAACATGGCGACGTTTCGTTATACGCACGCAGTGGTGTGTAGATTGCCGCAATCGTTAAAAACGCGTAATCAAATAGACTTAGATGAAGCTAAGAAACAGCATGAATCTTACGTACGTTTGCTCAGAGAATTAGGTTTGGATGTGATAGAACTACCGCCGGACGAGGCTCTACCTGAGTGCGTCTTCGTCGAAGACACCGCTGTTGTTTGCAACGGAACGGCGCTCATCACCAGGCCGGGATCTCCACAACGTGCTAAAGAGGTACAGTGTATTAGAATTCGTTATGATAGTAAAAGCCAAGGGTTAAATTGATTTATAAGTAACCAAGTTAAATATTATTAATTCGGCACTTATTGAATCACTTGAATATTTAGGTCAACTGATGGATGCTGTTCTGCTCTGGTTGCTATTGTTAGTTCTCTAAAGATAACTGACCAGTGACCACCGTGGTGGTTTTTTAATTTCAACTTTATTTCAACGGATGTTAAACAAGAATGGGTGCAATGTAAATTTAAGTACAACAGGAAAAACTATTTGGTCACACCTTCGTTTGCAATTATAAAGCTAAGTCACGTTTAAGGATAAAAATAGAATTAAGAGTGGTCAATCATATGGCAAATTTGAAGAACAAACAGTCTAAATTATTATTAATGTCACGCTATAATAAAAATTGGGTTACTCTATAACAGTATGAATTAATTGAGAAGCATTCTAGGCATCTTGGAAAAGACAAACAATTGAAGATCGACATTAAAGTAAACAAATGTTACTCACAGAAACAAAATAATCTAAACTTTCTTTGATACATTGTTTATAACGGAAAAGAATTTACACAATTATTAAAGAATAAAAAATTCTTTTCGAGAGGCGGAATAGGCAGATTATCAATGTAATTTAGGTTACACAAAAGGCTTTTAATAGCACAAAACATAAACCAACTAACCCTGTTGAATGGGGTCGCTGTTGCATAAAATATATTGCTATTAAAATGTGTTATCTTGGGTATAACTGTTTGTATGTTGGTGGTGGATTTAAATAGTACCTGTTTGCCATGCCATTGTTGTAAGAGTTTTATTAAATTCGTGATGGTGCTGCTTTTTAATTGTGTCCTAATTAGTATCCCAATTATGAAAACGAAATGGAAGGGAAAAATTGGGTAGGCGTCTTTGGGATTTCAAAGGTACTTATTATTGTCGGGAGAAAATCCTTTACCAGAAAACTTCTTTTGGTTTGATCTTGGTATTGTTGGTTTTGGTTTTAGAAAGCTTAATTGAAATTTTTCCAGAAATCGTTCATTATCGAACATCAAAGGATTTATCATAAAAAACGTTAGAATCCAGCCTTAGACCAAGATTCTCAGTAAGTCTAGGTACCAATTAGATGTGATTTAGATGAAATGGTTCTATGGACTTAGTAAGATGAAATTTCTTGGATCATTAAGCAAGCAAGCAAGTTGCAAAATCTTTGGAAATGTGATATCCTACAGTAATCCCACAAAGGCATTGGCTAGACACTGACTAATTTTATTACTAGTAAAGTTTTTTTTTTTTTTATAAGCAAAATAAAAATCGATCGGTGTTTTGACTATAGGTGCAGTGGTAACAAAGGAAAGAATATTTTGATTGTGCTCCTTTTTTGGTTTTTTGAAGGAGGCATTAGGCCCTCTATTAACCTTCTTAAATCAGCCATACATAGAAGCAAAAAAACGAGAAAGAACAAGACAATCGGTGACTTGTACCACCGATATGTAGGATATCGGTCAAAACTCAGTTTATTGTTTTATTTCCCATGTGTTTAGATCTAATTGAATTAAAACTGTCAGTCTTGGCAACAATGTTTTGATCGAGTATTACATTCACGCGGACCGCTGTAAGAGGTTTCGCATTTGAACATAGCAAACATTATTTGTATTCCCATTTGAGACAGGCTGCGCAAAGGTTAAGGGTCACGCGTAAAAAGCTATCAAAATCGTCACTTAAGAATTATTCACGTACGAATTGATGCACTTCACAAATACGATCGGAGAGATACAAATAGAATAAACAATCAAAATCCCCCCACACACGTGCTATATCTGCGATAACTCTTGGTTAAATATAAAATATTCGATAGCGAGAGATATCTCCCGGCAACGCTCCAATCGATTACCCGACCGCACGCCTATGGACACCAACTCCCCTACTGTCTCCGTTTTCAGGTACAAGGAATGCTTTCTCGAAGATAAAAAGGCGTATTATACTTTTTAAGTATTTTTACCTTCTCTTTACGGTAGTTAAAGGATGTCCCGTTCAGACACGAATGATGGAAAACCAAAAGTAACGAATTCACAAGAAATTTTAGAATTCCCTATCAAAGATAATGGCGCTAGAAGGGGAGCTCATCCCCCTTAGGTTTCGAAGGTCTTTTAAGAAAGATTCGAAATTTGCTTACAGAATCACGTGTAGATCACTAAAATACATTAGAATCTTGGTATGCTATAGAGAAAAAGAGCGAAGTTAATCGAATCGAGTCGATTTCGAACTATTGGAACAGATCTCGACTATCATGATGATCATACCACCCGGGCAGTTTGAATTAGTCTTCGGAGAACTTCGAGATTTTTTGTTTTTTTATCAGACTGTCTGTCGCAAAGCTGCGTCAATCGACGAAAACCAGATCTCCGTACTCTTTTTAGTTTCTAAACTAGGAGCACTCTTTGGTTTGACCGGTCGCGCACTCTAGCGGCCGAATCATAGGAAGTAGGAAATCAGTTCAACCGGCTTCTGACGCAGATGAAGACACTTATTTGGGGTACTAAATGATATCTTTGAAAAACCCGTCAAGAGGTGTCATAAAAATGTGTACATTATTTTATGCTTATGCTGAGTTAAACGACCTTAAGATTTTCATTATCCAAAGGTTAGGTGTATAATAAAGGAAAATACATAGCATTTGAGAAAAATTGAACGAACGGATAAAAATGTCCAAGGTTGAATGTAGAATTGAACCTCGATGACCCGAACCTGGATAACTCGAATCTATTGGTAATGACCGCTGATAAGTTGGAAGTTTTGATTACTCGATTACTGGAATTAAATATGCACTAGCCTCGGAGGTCAGACTAAACACAGCAACGAAAGTCAAAACTAAATTGCTTGCTGAAATTCCGATTGGAAAGTTAGTTCTTGCCGATGAGTTACCTTTCTATGAGCCCACTCCTGCACTAGACATTATTGAAAGCGAAGAAATGCATTTTAAAGATTCACTTAGAGGATGCACTTGATAGTGTGACAAGGATCCTCCTCCAAGGAATGAACGTCTATCTATGACAACCAACAATTGTTTTCCTAACACAAAGATTCTTTAGCATTATACATGCCAGTTAATACATTTTACAAATACGATCGAAGGATACCGATGGAACATTTGCTAAAGCGAGAAGGTAGAATGAAACAAAAGGTAAGTAGAAAAGCCATTCCTGATAAAACCACGTTCACGCCTATTGTACGTCTCTTGATCCCAAATGTGGGAGTGGACCGTGCGTACGCGTGGAGATAAAAAATTTTCATTAATGAACTGTGGTTTCAACTTTTTCTTGCAGATTAAGTCGAATTCTTCTTGAGATTATATTTTGAGAAGGTAAGTGAAAGTTTTGCAAAAAAATCCAAATTGAGGCGACCTTTACGATACAAATCCACAGTACACCTAGCTTTTTGTTCTGGCAATATTACGTTAGTGTTTACGTATTTAAAACAAAAAATATTTTCATCCTAAAATGTTTGATTTTGTCGCGTGACACTTAGTTAATATTTTATAGATATAGCGGCCGTCGCTTCGCGACATTTCGTAATTTTAAAATAATCTTGGACGGACACGCTTTTATGTTGTCAATCAGAACGTGAATAGAGCGCCAAAATTCACAACCAACGCCCACACTGTTTTTTTCTAGCAAACAAAAAAAGTCTTATTTATGTCTACGCTTATGAAATATTGCCTTTTTAAGGCTTAATTCGTTTGAATGGTGAAATCATGTCCAAAAACACACAGGATGTAATTTTCAAATCTACATTTGAAAGTATTACAGATCTCATATTTGTTGCTTAACAAAACTATAATTTTATTCTAAAAAAATTCTCCAAGGTTAACAAGAGGATAAAAATATATTTAAAAACTAGCACAACAACAATTTAGTATCATTATATTAAAATGCATAGACTTTTTTGCGTAACAACATAAAAATATCATTTTTACAAATATCATTGACCTCATCAACATCGTATCATTATTATAACGTAGCTCTTAATGAGTTTATGCAATTGGAATTAACATGATAGGAATACCAGAGTAATGATTCATTAAAATCTGTTAAATTTTTTATTCTCCGACTGTTATTGCTTTTTTAAATTTAGAAAAAAATTATATTAGAATTTCATCATATCATAGAGGCAATAAATATGGGTAGAGGAACAACGTTATGGGGATATGTGTAACTCG
>VTPC01003430.1:0-21493 GCA_011009095.1 Ignelater luminosus | reverse complement strand
AAAAACCAAATGAATGATTGATACTGTTTTAATTACGTTCCAAATTTTCTTTTTATATAATATTGACATGCTGACAAACTAACAAATTACAAACTAGGTAACACAAAAAAAATAACAAATATGCATTATAGCAAATCTAGTAAGAATTAAAATATATACAATTCTGCAATTTTAGTTTTACAATTAGTTTATCTTTTTACTGACCTAGACTTTTCTTTATTTACGTTTTAATACGTTTATAATACAACATAGTAACTTTATCTATTCGCGTATTGTGTAAGTCGATACACTTTTGGTTGTAGACATGCTGACTGGTACATTCCTGTACAATGAAATGTGACGCACTTCTTTTAATATGTTGCAAATGACCTAGAACCGAGTGAACGAAGAGTTATACACAATTATGTATAACTCTATAACGAACCAATTTATTTTAGCAATAAACAAAGTCATTGTCATAAGTATACTTATTTAATATTATGAATATTTTTTGAACAACTGCATGCTATTAATAACAAACGTGATTCACTGTTTTAATAAACAGTAGTTGTTGATGCAATGTTTAGGCTTATTGTTAGTAAAACCATATTTTATAAAATAAGAGAATGATTTTAGTGTACAAGTTGATTACTATTATTAAAATTTTAATAAACAATTCATAACAATAAATCCCTATTCATAATTTAATAAATACATTTTCATTAAATCAACAAAGATCAACTTTATTCAAAAGCAGTTAGTAGACTTTCTTCAATGACTTTTTTACAAGATTTCTCCAAGTTAAACGATTGCAACCAATTCCATGCAATGTTAATGATCGACTGGCATTTGCGACATATAAATTAGCACCTGTATGATTTATATGGCACTTGTGCACAATGAAATGCAAAACATCTCTTTACAGAAGTTCTTTATGCGTATGCCTAGAAATTTTCTTTCCATTGGTGTAAAAAACACAGTACGCAAAATACGTTCTGTAATGAACGCGTCGAATTTAAGACTGAAATGTGAAATATTTTATTTCTGTCTTTAGGTACAGTAAAATAGAAGAAATCTGGTTCTACATATTTACATTCTAACACCAAATACTGATTATATTGTTTAAAACACAAGATAAATTCCCACGAAGAGTTATCGCACTATATAACTCCAATTATTTCTGAATGTACTATACGTGGAGGACGCCGCTTTTCAAAATCCTTAAACTTTAAAATAAACTAACCAAGCACATGGTGGCGTAAATGTTCACACCTGTAAAGAAAGATTTTATTTAATTTTGGCTTTAATGATCACTAAATCGATCTGAAGAGAAGATAACTATTTTTCTTTTTCTCTAACTTTAATGATAACTTTACTTACATGCAACTATTACCATTTGCACCAATGTCCAGTATGCTATGGTTACACACATAATGTACAGAAGCATCAGTAAGGTCCCCACAGTTTCGACAATTAGAACAACATTGTATGGATAGAGTAAAATTGACCGTTTCTATTAATTTTATTACTCTAGTTAGTAATGTGTTAAATATTATTTACGAAAATAATACCTGTATGATTCCTTTAAATGCGATACCGAGCATAGCAGCTGTGGCAGCATTCCATCCAATCATACTACCTATTGCTATCATATAGATAGAAGATCCGTGAAATTCGGGTATTACGAAGATAGCAAAATAGGACAAAGTTGCCATACTAACTCTGTACAACTGCAACAAATAATCTACTTTATAATAACAATTTAATCTGTTTTAACCAATATAGTAATAAATTAATAGATTTAGATACATACCAGAGATAAAATAGCAAATGTAAAGAATCCGTATTTAAGACTGCAACAACAACATTTCGAAACCATCAACATGGTGGTTTGTGCTCGAAAAGTAATATTCTGGAAAAAATAGTCCCCCTGTTGTGGTTTTGTATTTTAAACACAAGTTGATACCTGCAAATTGTGAGACTTTTCTGTAACACATTACGTTACAACAGCACATGTAATGTTTCAGGAGAGGAATGAATATTTTAAGTATTTACTTTACCCATATCTAAACTATTGATATTTCTTAAATTTAAAACACACATCCAGATATTTATATACATTTGTGTATAACATTTCATACTTTCTCTAACGAATAATACTTATTAGAGCTTTTTTAGCTGAATATATTAACATAAAATTACTGACGTTTTAGAGATGCGTAACATAAAAGTGTAGGTAACAAAAAATTTCTTTTAGGAAGCTGACATTTAACAAGCTTAATTACGCCAAGCAGAATCAATATCACGTATAAAGCTTTTGAGCGTTAATAGCATATAAAAGTAAAAAAAATTCTGAAAATTTAAGCAATTGAATACCAACATATTCACAACGATAATTTAATTTAAAAAAGTGCTACGCACGTTTTACCCTTTTACAATAGTATGGTTAATTCCAGTAAATATCTGTTATTAAACATTTTGAAATTTTGTTGCTTATTTACCCAGAACAGTAAAAGCTTCTTATACAAAATACCCCTAAGTAATAACAACACCCACAATTTCTTTTGTTTTGTCAAATCAACTGTGTAATTTTCACAGATGGAAAAATCATAAGTATCCTCTTTCACTAAAGGAAAATATTGCAAAGCATAAACTATTGCAGAGAAGCAACAGCAGTAATTTTGCACTTTTATTTTTTAAATGGTGTTATTTTCGGGGTTTGAATCGATTTCAACCCCTAAGCGTACACTATGTTGTCTTTCATATAAGCAGGTTTATATGCTGTGTGCGCACACAATCGTTAAAAATTAGGTTTGGCGCTTGCAATGTTGTCAATTAAATTGGCCTTGGATACTAACAGAATAGGGATAAAACGGAGGTTTTCCTTTTATCGCTTTTATCACCTTTCTGTCTCATTCTAACCTTAGATGTAGAGATAAATCATGTTTTCTAAATTGCTGACAAACAAACTGTCTAGAAGGTAGCAAATACTCTGTATGAAAATAAAAACTGCAGTCGTAACAATTTTTAAACATGAATGATCAATTAGTATGATTGTTGGGGACTACTGAATTTCAGTTTAGCTTATTTTTTAATGATTAAATGATTTCACTAAGGGTTTAGGACAGTTCGGAAAGATTAATAAATCTTCAAAAGAAGAGATCAGAGATTTTACTTTTTTATGTTTATCACCGGATGATTTTACCGATATTAAGAAACGCAGCTGAAAATAAAATAGCAAACAAATAAATTGAAGCAAAACAGAAAACACCAGGCCCATATGACTCCACGAATATCCCTTATATAGAAAAGCATTGCTTGTAGAGAGACCTTTCAAATGCGGCAGAAACTGAAACGGAAAACCCGTTTCTGAAGTGTAATAATATGGCTTGGTCAATAGCAAGCGTCAGCTGCAATCGTAGGGTACAAAGTGCACCAATACCGACTAAAAAATTCGTGAACCTGCATATTTACGTATTGTTAGGTAGCTTTAATTTGCAAAGCTGTAAATTTGGACCTGAGTATTAAAAGGGCCAGTCTCCACTTTTGCTATTTTTGAGATTTAACCAACACTAAAATGCCCTAGTTCAATACTATCGACACAAAAAGAGGTCAATCTCCTATTGTTAAAGGTTTACGATATATCATTTTGAGTTTTTACACACTTACAGTGGAGTTATACCAGCTTTTAAAACTTGCACCACTAATATCTCATAACAATAAACATGGATATTGGCCCTTTTAATACTCAGGTCTAGAAATATTGTTATTGCTGGTTCATGTTTAGAGCAGTCAGACCACATCCCGAAAACATAACATATGAAAATGTTTGTAACTTGAAATATTCACTTTAGGGTCTTCTGGGATAATTTTGTGTGTTTGTATGTTATGTTGTGAATATATAAATAAGATTTCCACAGTATTATCTTTTAATAATGATAATAATAATAGTCTTTTTTATTACCCTGCTATTTACAATTAAAGTAAGATATTGATGCAATGATACTAACAATAATAATAAATAACAACAGTAAAATTACGAGGGTGGTCTGAAAAGCTTCCGACCTAACAAAGATACAAGACATTTTTTCTGAAATTTTTTTTTTATTTTTCAACATAGTCTCCTTGTAACTCTGCACACTTCTCCCAGCGATGCTCCCATCTCTGTAACCCGTCCAAATAGTACTCGGCATTTTTCTCTGCAAAATAATTGTTCACGAAGGTGATTGCCTCTTCATTTGACGAAAATCTTTGTCTTCCGAGCGCAATTTTTAGATGAAGGAACAAAAAAAAGTCGCTTGGGGCTAGATCGGGTGAGTAAGGCGGATGGTCAAGCAGTTCAAACCGTAATTCCTGGATTTTCGCCATGGCAACCGCTGAGGTGTGAGACGGTGCGTTGTCTTGGTGAAACAGGATTTTCTTTTTCTGCAAATTTGGCCGTTTTTTCGCAAGTTCTGCCTTCAGCTTGTCAAGTAATGATGCATAGTATGCTCCTGTAATGGTTTTTCCTTTTTGAAGATAATCGATTAAAATAACTCCATGACTATCCCAAAAAACAGTCGCCATCACTTTCCCAGCCGAAAAAACAGTTTTTGCTTTTTTTGGAGCCGGTTCCCCCTTTGCAGTTCACTGTTTGGACTGTATTTTTGTTTCGGGCGTATAATGGTGTATCCAAGTTTCATCTACAGTAATTAATCGGCGCCAAAACTCGGATTTATTTCGCCTAAACTGCGCCAAAAGAGCGTTGGAAATATTCATTCGAACACGTTTTTGGTCTAACGTGAGCAAATAAGGCACCCAACTCGCGAACAGCTTTCTCATGCCTAAATGTTGATTTAATATGTGACAAACACGTTCTTTCGACATGATCATAACCTCTGCTATCTCTCTCACTTTAATTCGGCGGTCGTCTAGCACCATTTGGTGAACTTTGGCGATGTTTTCGTCGGTAGTTGCAGTTTTTGGACGTCCCGAACGTTTATCGTCTCCGAAGCTCTTACGGCCACGTTTAAATTCAGCAGCCTAAAATTTCACTGTGGTAAATGATGGTGCAGAGTTCCCATACACAGAATCCAACTCAACTTTTATTTGCGAAGGCGTATTGCCTTTCAAAAACAAATATTTAATGACAGCTCGATACTCGATTCTGGCTGAAACTTTGGTGAGTAACTGTCAACAGATGAACAACAAAATTCAGTAGCTTTTATTTACGAATGGTGCCATCTTCACGTTGAGGTCGGAAACTTTTCAGACCACCCTCGCAATACTGATAATAGTAACAATAATAGTGCGTCGTATTCTCACCTCATGGTTAAAATTAAAATGAAGCAATGTAGCTTTATGTGATCTTAGCAGGAAACAAAAGGATAAATCGGTTGCGTTGGCTGTTAGAAAGTATCTGTATTTAATTATGAGATGAGAATTACTTTCCCGTGATTGATAATAACGCCGATGCATTCAAGAACAATGGGCAACAAGGCGAAGTTCAGCTTGAGGAGGCTGCTCTTCCACTTAACCATCTTATTTTATTTTATTTTTTACGTGTAATAAGATTATTTACATATGTAGCATTTTTTGCAGAGTGATTAGTAGGCCTAGGATTTATAATTTCTTAAATAATAATTCCCATAATATTCAGCAGCAGAAAATAAAGTATCTCACCTTGTTACAATAGGCTCCGGAAAAGTGTTACTGATGGTGCCATTTCCCTAAATATATTTACACAGCTAACACTATTTCCCGCATTTGTTCCGCGACTTGATGAAATCCATGCACGAAGCAAGTCAGATAGGTGTTGGTTAGTTTTGCTCGTGGAATATCTGTAGCCACTAATGCCCTACACAGTTTTTTGCTAATTTTCACGAATTTACTGATAGAACTACAAGGATTATTAAGGGAGGCCGGTAATGTTTTCTTTTTTCTTTTTTAAAGCAACAAGCTATTGATGTTTAACCGTATTAAGATGTGTAACCTGGAAGTGTTTGCTTGCACTCGCTTTATTTCCATAGGCTGTGCAGAATAACACCTTATCGTCAGTAGTAATAGAGAGTTTTAGCAACTTTCCGAAACAAACACGGTAACGCTAAAAGTTAAATGAATAGCTTGTGCGCATGCGCGTGACGCTATTTAGATAGCGTGTCACGCTATTCGAATGTGTTTATCGTTTGCTTTACCGTTTGGTGAATCTAGGGATATTTGCAGAACTTATATTGGTTTGTATGGGAAACTGCCGCTGGCAGTGGTAACGCGCATGTTCTTTGTTTGTCTTGTGTGTTTGTGTTTGTCAGTGGTTTGACAGTACCGACGGAACCATATACGACAGAATTGACACTGGTTCAGCGGGTTTAATAAACTTGGTCTCACGGGTCTCACTTTGTTTATAATGGCAAATTCAGGCATTTGATACAATTATTTGTTCAGGAAGACTTGGCAAACTTGAGAAAATAAGTACTTATTTAAATATGTAAACATACATTAATCTTGTGCTTTATGTGTTAAATCAATTCTTTTATTGTAGATCAAGCACTGAACAGCAGTACGATGAGAAGGAACGACTGCTTCAGGAGGTGAAAGATCTTTCTCGAGAATTGCACCATAAAGTTAAACGTACACAGCAACAAAATATGTGTCGTCAGAAAAACATCAAGGCCAGGGATGATGCAGCTCATAAATTACAGAGCATTGACAACTACAACTATCTCTTAGATCCTACTTATAAAGTAGTATTAGGTTAGTTAAACCATCTCCCAGTGTGTGATTGATTGATTCAAATTTTAATTCTCTATACAGAAACTGATCAAAGTGATTCAAGTGCAAGTGCCCCACTCGACAACACTGAAAAGGAATATGAGCAGCCACATGCAGATACATCTCGAACTGCAACTCCCCTTTCTCACACATCAGATGAATCTGCACCAGGTAAAGTTTATATACAACTATAAATTTGTTTAAATCTTGCCTCAAATATTTATAAAGAGCTTAAACGTTCACGGAAAAGCGTTACAATTAAGACTTCTACGCTGCAGTTCTTTAAAAAAAAAACAAACAAGCGATGCCCAACTAAAGGAACGGGAATTATGTCTCCAAGAGAAAGAATTAGAAGAGCGGAAGTTAAGGTTAGAAGAGGAAAAGTTTAATCTAGAAAAAAAGAAAGGGAACACAACATGCAAATTGCAAAACAACAGTAAGAATTAATTTTATTTTTTATTAGAAAATATAATAACACTAATAGATTTTTTTTTAAAATATATACTCATCTTGCTGAATATTTTTTATACCCCTAAATATTCTTCTAGTGTTGGAGGTTTTATATTGAAATATTGATTCGATTGACTGTCATATAAGCGTGTGTGACAATTGGTAAGTATCACAGCAGTTCTATACATATTACCAATGTCCTGCAGTAAAAGTTTTTGATTTTTTTTATAATCTAAAAATGCCAATTCGGAAATAACTTTTCCAAATTCCCACTCTACAGATTTTCTTACGGTGCTCATTGATCTGTTAAAATTTTGTTGCTGCTTGGTTAAATTTCTACCAGCATACGGACATAACAGTAAGTCGGTTAGAGGATAAGCTGGGTCTCCATATAATACATATTGGTCATCATCTTCAAATACAGCACACTGCTGTAGTTGCTGATAAAGGGCAGATTCCCTAAATATCCCTGAAATTAAGATATATGTAGAATTACATCTTGCTGAACAAACATTAAAATTGTAATATGCAATTAAAATAAGAAATAAATAGATGTATTTACAACATAATAGGTACATAATTACCCAGTACAATTAGTTACCTGCATCATGTCTTCTGTCAGGGAAAGGTTCAATTAAGCTAACAATAATGCCATCAGGGCATAAAACTGATTGGTACTTCACACAATGATGCCTTTTGTGACCAGAAAAGTATTCCTATTGCTGATGTGTTGGTCGACAAATTCAACGAGTAGTACCATCAATAAATCCCCAGCAGTTCTGCAAAGGGGCTCCTTTCTCCACAACGGCCTGTAGGAATATGTATTTAAATATAAAATTCATGTTTAAAAATAGAAAAACCTACATCTGCATAGTAGCGCATTCTATTTCGATTTAAACAATTTAAATTGTTTAAATTTGTAAGCAAATGAGCCTTATTTTCGACAATAATATTCATTACTGCGTTTGCTATGATCGATATGTATTCTGCTGATAACCCAAACAATGGTTCTAAATTGGACAATCAGTTAGGATATACCAAACGTCTGAGAAGAATAGACAAACCTTCCACACCTGCAATAAAAGATTATTTTGGTTATTAAGAACTAAGTATTACTAGCAAATACAAAGAACCTACCTGCAGTACTGCAACGACTGTCGGTTTGAATATGAGGTGGAATGCCTAAGGCATCACACAGCCTCTGTAAATCGTTCCTCTGAAATCTAAAATTTGCTCGACATTTTTCTTCTGTTAAATAATTTATATTCAATCTCGTGTACTTTGTAGCTCGTAGAAATCTTTTTGGTTGAGGAACTATTAATTCATGCAATATCGCTTCTTCAAAATTATCTATTTTGCCGTCCAATACCGCTAGTGCTAGTAAGTCTTCCATAACTCTACTTTACTATAAACTATAGTCTTCTAAAGACCGAACAAAAAAACCACACACTTTAAACAAAAAAGTAAGGTCAAGTAAGATGGCATTTGCCGAAATGTCAAACGCGAATGGATGGTATAAAATACGGTATTGCTAAACGTCTAAAACCTTTCTAGTAAACACAGGTGTGACATTAATGTAACAGGTACATACCAACGAAAGAACAAGCACTACATCTCTCGATTACATCTTATCGATGTAGCTGGTACGTCAATACTATGACATCCCAAAGGAGTACTCAAGTTACATTACCAGCGCGTAATTTCAATCACATCAGGTAGATATCAGGTATAAAGTGTAGCTGGGACGTAAAGACTACGACATCGCAAACGATTACTCAAACTACGTTGGCAGCGCGTAATTTCGAAAACATCAGGTAGACGACAATGCTATGACATTGCAAAGGCGTAATTGCAATCACCTCTGGTAGATGTAGGGTATACGCTGCATATACTTATATGATAAATGTTAATGACGTAACAATAATGCTTGTTTTACATATACTTGATTTATAGAAGATCTTAACTATTTAGAACATCAGTCGCCCAACTGACGTTACGTTTTCAAATCTTTATGCGCTAATTCTTGGTAAATAATCTTCTTAGACATGTCTGAAATAATTATATTTTTATATTCTACATTCGATTTTTTCACAATGACGTTTCTTATAATGTTATAATTTCATAATTATACTGACATCTGTCAAAATTTATTGTAGAATATAATCTCAGACATGACTAAAATTCCACAGCAACCGCGATCTAGACTTTTTTAAAGTTCGTTTCTTTAGGAATACTAATCTAGTCATTTTTAATTTTTGCAGTTAAATCTCTTATGCTTTTTCTTACATGTTTAAGGCATAAAATAATATAGATGGTATTAAATAGTGTTGATTTCTAACATAAATTAAGTCTTAAAATATACAGTGATAAACAAAATTAACATAAAAATAACTTTTTGGGCAATTTCGATCTTTAAAATTTTACTTGATTTTGCTGTATGGCCAAAAACCACAGCAATATTTATGTAACTATAGTATTTTCTATAAAAAAATCACACAGTAAATCTTTTACAGATTGTACCCCGCACAAAAGCGCCTGACCAGGTAGGGACTATTCCAAGATGATAAATAATAATAAATTTTTATATAATGCACTTATTCTGAAGTGAGACTTTACTACATATATTGAACGACCTATCAACCAGCAGTAAAGCGCTAAAAATCAATATTTCCTTATTTAAAGTCAGGTATGAAGAACGTGCCCAATTCAAATAATAGTGAATAATATCCTGTTATTTTAAAGTTTGCCTGATTCACCTGTCAATGTGATAGGAGTTTCAAACAAAATTTATGACTTCCTTCTTAGACGTTTTTAGGAAAATTTTGTGTTTACTTTACAAATGAGAAAGAGAGGGACATGGTCCTTTCTAAGAATGTAATAAAAGTATTTAGCCCGTGTGCATCTAAACAGTAAATTCTTTAAAGAACACCACTGATTTGGTTACCTGCCTTCGTTCGGTTCGAGTAAATTCATTCCACAGTGTTCCGCAGTTTTTGTGCAAATTTGTCTGGTTTAGTGGTATTAATAGGTAAGTTTAAATAGTACTATGTAGTATTTGTACTGATTCTTGTATTTTTAAGGATAACAATTTACTGTAAGCGAAATGTTTAAAAGAATAAAGTTAAAAGCTTTTAGTACTTTATCAACTAGAGAAAAGTACCGTAGATTAGGGCAGTACAAAAAAATTATGAAAGCAAAACATAAATTACAATTATTCAATAATAAAAATGACAACCATAATAAAATCCTTGACAAAATTGAAAACAATATTACTATGAAAGAATCTTTGACCAGTAATAATAGCATCAATGACAAGTAGTTTTAGCGATACTAAAATTTTAAATTCTGATATTACGATCAATCAATCAATCAAAGATCAGAGGTAGAGCAAAAGCTGCCAATAGTTTTGGAGAATTAGAAAATTAAATAAAGAACATGCGGATTTGTTTGTTACACATAATTACTTTTGTTCATTCGTTTTCTTTTTCTAGAAACTCTTTTTATGTAAGATTGATGAAGTTGGCTATAAAAGCAAGATCTCCAGAGTTAAAAAAATGTTCTGACCAAAGAATTTGCTCTTATTCGTGGTTATCCGTGATTGTGTCAACGTGGAAATTTCCGAATGGATGGAACCAAGACGATGAATATCGGACAAAGGTATTCTTTTTATCGTAATATTTATAGTTCGCATATATAAATTGTTTTGTTTTTCAGAAATTGAGCAATGTTGTTCCGAGGGACTACGCCATGCTGCACAGAGATTAAAAAGGGACGAGAAGACAAAAACGAATCAATGTGTTTTGGAATTGTTTTGTATTTTTTCTTTTTTAAAAATATTTAATAAAACTTTTATTCCAAGTATTACTTTTAATGCATTTTCCTTCAAAAATAAAGTACTGTGTAATATCATTCAAATTAGTTATATTACTAGGCTATTCGTTTTGCAATGTATGTCCTTGATCTTTTCTTAACTTTAATTCCAAATTTTTACTTTTGTTTGAAAACGGAATTGCAGTATTCCTAAACTACAGGTCTATTTGATAACAAATTTGAATGATTTAAGAGATTTTGAAATTTTTGCACCACCTAGATTAAGGCCTAGTCTTTCCACCTCCTTATAAATTTATCGGCTAGATAACTTGAGACTTTTCTTACTTAGTCAAGGTCAATATGTTGTATTAACTTTTGACTAATTTATTTTGGTCTTCCTGCAACCTCTATAGACTAGAATAAATTGGTCGGAAGCTTGGAGAAATGTTTTGGACTACGTGAACGATAAATTTACAAGGAGGTAGAAAGACCGGACTTTAATTAATTAATGGGGCATACTCTTTGTTACATGTTAACAATGTTACAATGTAGACGAAACGAATACGTAATTTAGCATATTACATAGTCTTTTAAAATTAAACGAAACAGGTACATCGAAACGTAGACATTAGAGCGATGTATTCACGTAAAATTATGACGATGTACCAACAAGCATATACCTAGTCTGAAGCACGATGGATGTCGTCGGCATGTAACAATCGGTACGTAATCGCGATGTACTGCAAGTCGTACTGTGTTTCTGACATTACCGCGTTACATAACGCACATGTGCGCAGTGTGCTATGTAACAATAAACAGGTTCGTACACAGATAAACTCGCACTGATATCGCTACGATATAATTGTGTTTGCTGGGTTACCTCCCGCTATTTTGCATACCGTATTGAATCACGTGACTTTAACGTTTACCGTAACTTTTAACGCAAAGTTGCTAAAACTCTCTAATAACTTCGAACTCGCTTACATAACTTCGAAGGGTAACAGCAATGCATTAATTTTCTTTACCCACGTTTACACTTCTATATTTTAAAATAAAATGAACACATTGCAACTGCAGATTGGTCAGTTAGGTTCTTGCAAGTAGAATTTAGTTTTTTCAAGCAGACCCGCTTGTAACCATGGTTCAACAATGCGCCTTTTACAAGCATGCCCGCATGTGCAAAAGCTAATAATTATTTCTATGAAAAACTAATTAAAGCAGTCATAAAACGACAAATTATCTCAAAAGTAAAAACCTTTGAATCGAAATTACTTAAAATCGCCATCTAAAGAGAAAATACCTGAAAATAATGTTGTTTTCTCAAGGTAGCTTAACGAGAAGCCTAACTGTAAAAATAAGTTGTGTGACTTAACCCTTTAAGCACAATGTAGTTTATTTATTAAACTGCATTTTAAAACCAAAAAGAATTATGAATTTTAAAAGGGAAAACGCTGTACTATATCTTAAAAAAAGAAAAAATTAGAGGTAGAATATAAAACCATCAAAAACAGGCATGCATTTATAAATATGCCCAAAATATATATTTACATGCACTACTTTCCTTGTCTACAGGCTTGCTATGAAAATGGACTTCAAATATATTGTCAATAATTCGATTATAAAGTTATATTTCTGAACTTTTTTAACTGCTTTATGTTTCTAAATGGTTGCATTCTAAAATGACAAGATCTGAGTACGATCGGGGATACGCATGGGCTACTGTGAAGAAAAATTATAAATAATTTATCGAGAACATAATAAATAACGCATTTACGCAATTATTCAAACTCATTGATTAAAACTGTTTAGATCACCTCCTGCGACAAATCCTGTAAATTTAAGAAAAATTTCGAATAAATTATAAATAGCGCTAAAATTGACAATATATTGCATTTTTGTATTATTAAAATTTAACTATATTTTTTTATAAAAACGTTCAAAATATGTGTTTCTCGGTAAATTGCAGTATAGAGAACTCCTTCATACAAATTAGCTACCGTGAAAATGATGTTTTATTTGGTAATTTCTTGCAGTATACTGCCACCTTAATGAACAGACTTTGCGACTCAGTAATGCTTTCGGCTGCAAGTGATATGATATTAAATAATAACGGGGGCGGACAAAGTTCTGAATACCTGTCAACATTTGTCACAGAAATCCGAAAACGTTAAAAATGTACTATTTTCAGAATAAAACTACAAATAAATTTTCTTTTATTGTCCAAGTTAGGAATCTTCCAGTTTGAAAGATACTCCATACTATATACAGGATGTAAATAAAATGTGGAACAAAAAGTAAAACGATATATAAATTTTAATCATAAATAATAACTTAGCATTCTTTCTTATTAATGATTTAAATCATTAATTAAAATTTTAAAAAATCACTCGACTTAAATCAAGTGATTTAAATCAGAGTAACCGTACTTTAAACTGAATTCTTTCTGTTTGGATAACGCTCAATGTAGTCTTCCTGCTGATGCTACACTCCCTCAAACCTAAGAAAATTGCAAAAAACTCAACATTGGATAGTTACAAGAAGTATTAATTGAAATTTGCAGATGTATTTTATCTATTGACAGTGAGTTAATAACAGATCTTACAATGATCTAACTTGCTTATTATTGAAGACGCCATCATTGCATTATAACATGATACTGTAAAAGCTACTGAATGCTAAACTTTGCTTTTTTTTAAAAATTTAATAAGTACATTTGCAAGGCTTCAAATTCATTAAAGAAACATTGTGTAGTCTTCGTATAACACTTATTTACTAGTAATTATGCCTGGAGAACGTCTTGCAGACATGATTAAATCGTATGGTAAGTGTTAAATTTAAAGGCTTCGTATTTCACCAAGTTTGTATTTAGATATTTTGGTAAGCACTGGATCAAATACATCACATCATAGTAACCTGCTGAAACAAAATGGATTTATATTTTAATTAGAACAATTACGCAATAACAATGAAAAGGCGAATTAGTTTATATATCTATAAAGAAAATATTTCGTAATTTATTGTTGCAATTCTCAATTTAACATTATTTGGTTACTAATATTTAGTTTTTTTTCTTGAGAATCGACTTTACAACGATATAAAAATAGTAACTGATTTTAGACTTGAACTAGGATTACACAGTAACTGCTATTCAAAGACTTTTTGATCATACTATATTATATTGTAAATTGTAAGAGAATCACAGCATGAAAGTATACCTAATGGAATGCTTTTCCAAAAAGGCTTTTGTTAATTTGAGCATGACAATTTTTTTCTGTTATAACATTTAAGTATACTATACAATAAGTAGTACATAAATACATGTAAATACAACACATGCGATTAAGATAGCGATACAAATTGAAATACTTCTGTCAAACTAAACAGCTGCAATTGAACCACCACTGCGATATGAACTAGCATAGCTCCTTTTTTCGTAATTTTTGAAGTTATAAGACAAGCTATTTAGGCATATTACAGAATAAGTATTGATACCTGCAAGAAAATATTATAATATTGTACAGAACTGTGATTATTGTAATTAATTTCAGACTTCCTTTTGATACAAAAATGATACTTACTTGGTATGAATAATATATGAATAATAGGCCAGGTTGCAGTCAATATTATCATTGAGTACACTACAGTTATTACAGTTATTAATGTTTCTATAATCAGTACAATCATATATGGATATAGTAAAATCGATCTCCCCTGAAATAGAAAATTTACTTATTCTCTAAAAATTATTAAATTTTTTTATACAAAAATGATACCTGAATGATTCCTTTAATTGCAACACTGAGTAAAGCTGCAGATATTGCATACCATCCTATTAAACCACCAAGTCCAATAAGAATCACATCATAAATGCTTGAAGAAGTAGAGAATATCATAATAATAAAATATAAAAATATAGCGGCACATACTCTGTAGATCTGAAAAGTAAACAACAGTAAAAGATGACAGAGTAATTAAATACAGTGTGTGGTGTGAAAAAGTACGGCATCGTCCTTGCGCAGTAATGTTTTTAAATATAATACACGTATTTCGTATATTTATCCTATAGCCCAGGAGTTTTTTTTTGGAAACAAATTCCAACAGGCTGGACACATAGTTAAAATGATCATTTTGGTTACAAACTCTTTCTTGCTTTCTGAAGAATGTTACATTTGCTGGAAAAGAGTATTTACTAAAATGAGTACTACTTATAATTAAGCATCCCACCGCTGTCATGGTATTTATTGAATTACCTGTTTACCCAAGGTGTTGGTCGATTATGTATTGTATCTGGAATGATAAATGCCACAGAGTAAATTGAAGTACTAAATAATAAAATATTACCTATGGAAAAGACTTGTTTGGGGAGGATTTTATTTTTCGAGACGATTACTCACAAGGTCGGTGTAAGGGCAGCCAAACTTTCAAACCAACAAAAAAACTTAATAATTCAATTTACATTTAGAAATAACAAGTGTCTAAAAAGTCCTAGGCGGTATGAATTATTGTACTTAATTAAGTCGTTTTTTCTTTAACTGCAAAACGCCACATAAAATGTTAATTTGCGTGTCTATGAAGAAATCTTCAAACGGAAACAAGAGGGTTGTAAAGTTTCTAATAGAAGTTTCATTTATAAAACGAATATAAAGATCCGGTGGTTCTCTTACACATTTATATGTTAAGAATGTTGAATTGTAAATATAATCTTTGTCTATATTATAGACAAGGTTTACTATTTCCTGTACACATATGCTGTACACTATATAAGAGACATTAAGACCGAATTTGTTTACTATAGTCTTCATTTTTGCGAAACAACTGGGGAATATTTGATGATATGATACCTCCTTTGTTTTAGGAAATACCCCCAGACGTTGCAACGTTGCCGATTTCAAAATCAAGAACCGCGAAGATGCGGAGGGAGCGCCTATAGATGGCTAGCTGTCAGGCTGGGTGCTATTTGAGTACTTATTAGTGACATAACTATCAAGGTAACTGCCATCGGTGTCTGGACCTGATATTTGGGATTGGGAAAATTTAGGATTCTAGTTGGAGTTGGAGAATCTGAAACAACTTTAAAAGTCTACAGAAATTTGCATTTTCAGAAACCCGAGTCTTTCATAAGCAAATATCAAATAAAAATCTATTACTCTGCAAAACCACAAATAACAATGACAACTCAGAAACATAAATGACTCTAGAAGTGCACAGAAGAAGAAAATAAGGATATCTACAGAAACATCGGAGTAGACAAAAAGACTTTGTAAGGAGATAATAATATAGAAAACGATACATTTAATGACTTTTCAAGAAAAGTATTAAGCACCAACACGGACCACAGACTTGATTGAACTTACTAAATAAGAGTTTACCAGCAAACATGTTTCTTTAACCTGGATAATACCGTTGTAAAGGTCATTCACTAATTAATCTATCCCAATGTGATTTTCAAACATTCGTATAGGATATTCTCTATCTTGGGATTACGTGAAGAGCGTGTTGTGTTATAATTGTGGTATAACCTTTTTCTCTATACGATATATAATAAATTTAACCCTGAAAAGGTTCTGAATTTAAAGCCATCTCAACTATTTGAGTATCTCAAGGCCTATTATACTCGTATGTATGTCTTATTTTTTTATATAAAGAAATATTGAGTAAGCTATGCAATTAATATTGCTTTACGAATTTCTGTTAACTGTCAGTAAATATAGCAATGCTCGAAAGGAGTCTTTCAAAACATAAACTTAACGAAAATCATTCAAGAACTACCGAATGATCTACGGAATATCGATTAGTCTAAAGTACAAATTACGACTTTTTTAACCCTCATAATACCGGATTTTTTGCAACACGTGATACCAGTAAGGACAATAATGACCCCAAAGCTTTCTACTAGACAGTCGTATAATATTTATGAAAAAATATGTTTATTTGATATATGTAGGTAGATTCATACAAATATTTGTTAAACAAATACTCTACAATTTTAGAAAATTATATTAAAGGATAGTGACAGGATTACGAATCGTCAGATTTACATTCATAGCAGGTAATTTTTTGATGTACATTACAAACAAATCGATTGCAATTCTGACAGCGCTTGGAATATTCTCGGTCCAAATTTCTGGAACATTTCCAGCATCTACCACATTTTAATTTTTGAGTTTCTTGCGGATGGCTTTGTGATGTCGAGGCTTTTTCTGTGCTTCTTCCAGTAATAACTAATTCTTTTACTAGCTGCATGAGAAATTCTCGTAGTTTATAACCTTTTTTTATTCTCCGTCCATTGTGTCTAAACCTGACTTTGTTTTATTGTAATCAATGATCATTTGCGGCTTTGTCTTTTCAGTTTCAGAAATTTGAGCACTGTCATGCATAGTCGATAGCAAGGTGACGATTTTCCCTTTTTTTTGGACAGTAGGAGGCTAACATGGCTTTGATGATAACCAAACTTTGTTGAATATACATCCCTCCCACGCCTAGTCACTAATTCCTGAGGGAGTTCTTGTTTAGTTTTGCGAATTGTACCAAGCAATGTTAAATTTTTTTCCATTTCTCTTGCAAGATCAAGGCTTGTAAAAAAACTTCTCCCTGATGTTTCCAATCCCTTTGTCATATCTAAAACAACTCGCTTGCTTTGGTTGCGTTTACGTTGGTCTCCTGTTTCAGCAATATATATTTGGCAGTTGTAAACAAATGAAGTTTGACTGTCGCATGCTACCCAGATCTTTATACCATACTTCCCTGGTTTAGAAGGTATGAACTGTTTGAAGGGGCACCTACCACGGAAAGTATGCAGCTGCTCGTCAACGGTATGTATGAATCTTGTAATGCGGGTCGCCATAATTCAAGAAAAGCTCTAATGGGCAATAATTTATCTGGATCTCGATTTCTTCTTCTGGTTTCAGCATTATCAAAACGCAGACATTGAGAAATCGTGGTGAACCTGCTTCTACTCATCGTTCTGTTGAATACGAGACGTCCATTTTCCGCATTCCACAAATTAGTAATTCCTTCGTTATGAGATTTGTAAACGCCTACCAATATCAACAAGCCAACAAATCGGAGAAACTCCTCGTGATCCAGATTTTTCCATAAATCTCCATGCTTTCGTTGGCCTTCTGCATTAGTCCATTGAACAACGTCGTGTACTATACGCATTATCTCTAAAAAATAGGCGAAAACTATTGCAAATTGTGTCCACATTTTGTTTAGCATATCTGGTAGGTCCTCCTTCTTGATGCAGAACATTGCGTATTGGTTGTCGCCCCGTTCTTTGTGTTTGTGGCACTACGTACCATTCTTCAAGTTATGTTTCGACCTGCAGTACCACACAAATGTTTATCGTATAATTGAAAATATGCAATAGAAACTTACATGTTAAAATTAGGTTGAGGGTCACCATTATCACTGGATATTGAACACTTTGCGTCAAACGTATTTTCGGAGTCGTATTCTGATCGTACTTTAGCACAATCCTCTTCATCGCTGTCACTTGAATTGGCAGTAACATCCTCGTCTACTTCACTATCATTACATTTTTCAAACCACTGTAATAAAATATTTTCCGCACCTTCATCAGTTACGTGAACCGAACTTCTTCCAGGCATAATTACTACAGGAATGAGCAAGAACAACAGGAATTGTATGAACACAGAGTTCTCAACACATAGACAGAATCAGAGGAACTACTGGGCATGCAGAGAGAAGTAGGAAACTGGGGGATTCTCAGCAAAAACCAATGAAATTTTATTACTCGCATAGAAACCGGGGAAGCACCGCAAGAACAGAAAACACGTTACAAAATCCTTTATTCTGAAGAAATAGTTAGACATGAGAAAATAATCTAAATATATGAAGAAATAGTAGAGGCATGATAAAATAGCGTATTTAATAACTGGGATCACTGAGACCCCAATGGTATTACGTGCGACTCTTATTTTTTAGCAAAATTATACAAGCTACAAAAATTGTGCTCGAGCTAAACTTAGAAAACAATATTTTAGGAAAAACCAAATTTTTTCAGAATTTTTAGTAAAAAGAATTAATAGAAAAATGCCTTCAAATTACGCGTCGGGTCTCTAGTGACTCCATGGTATTATGAGGGTTAAAAGAAGCAAGATAGTAAGGTCTATTAAAATTATGAAAACGGAAAATAGTTTGCCCGGGAGCGGCCTTGACTATGCACCTTACCCTAGGGTAAAACTAATTCAATCCTGGATTATCACTAATAAAATCAACAGACTTATTCACATACGATGATGAGTTGAGAAATTTTTATGTATGCAACCCATTAAACGTCTCATGACCACCTAGACAAAATTCTGAATAAAATAAAAACATTCATCAATTTAATCTACTGTATCGACAACCATTTTATTTATAAATGCCTTTACATTTATTTATGTGCTCGTCACGCGCAGATAAATATGTCTTCAGAAATTGTGGGAAAACTAATTTAATTAATTTGCTGTATATTTGTTGGGCACTGCAAAAATGAGGTAAAATCAAAACCTACTCTAAATTCTATAATATTGAAACTAAATAAACTCAGTTGTGCCCACACAGAAGACGGTTTATCAATATCTTCTTTAAAGGACAGAGATTTAATAGAAAACTGTCAAAGTCTAAAGAAGTCCAGACAAAGAATAGCAACAAATGAAGAATTAATTACTGTTCTGTAAATTCTTAACAAAGATCCACGTGCAAGCCAAAATAGAATTGCAATATTAGTCAGCTTTAGCGTATAGAATTGCTAAGTAAAGTAATAAAGGCGTTCTGTAAAAAAATTAAATTTTGTACAAAAGCTTGTCTTTTTTGTTATGTTATTTGTTTTCAACTTTACAATCATTACGTTATTGACAAAGAAAAGCCATTAACACCTTTGGAATTTTCTTCAATGGCTTAAATTCATTATTTTACTAGGTTATTAGAATCATTTAATTGACGGTTATACTCCCTTAAGCATAAATGGTTAATTAATTTTTAAAAATTTAATTAAAGTGCAAGTGACTTTTGGAAATGTAATTTGGGTTGCATAAAACAACCAGGCATATAATTAACTCCCTATTTCTTTCTGAATCAAAACTTCTGCAGTATCTCTTATAAAATTATCCTGACTACCTGTGTGATGTAGGGAGCGAATGACTAAAAAAATATTTAAAAACAGTACTTTTACTGTTCTATGTTTAAAAATGACGCAGGACTTTTTCATCCCACTGTATAATGTACTTAATACATATTTAAAAGATGCTTAGGGACTAATTAAACAAATAACAATAAACTTACTAAGGATACTACGGCAAACGTATAGAATCCATACTTTAGGCTGAAACAGCAACAACAAGTGGAAACCATCATTGTTGTGGTTCTTAGTAAATAACTCTTTCCTGTAAATAAATCAATGTTTTACTTAAGTTACTTTTATGATTTACAAATTCTATTTTTTATTGGAAGTGTAAATAAATAACACGTAAGCCTTTTTCTTTTCAAGTGAAACGTATAGTCAATTCATTTTTGTTAGGGAATCATTAAATTTCAAAACAAAATAGAAAGTTGCAGAACTTTACAAGTAAAAACTGCAGTAAGTTATAGCAATATGTTATAGCAATATGTTATGGTAAATCTGTCCAGAAACATTTTTTTAAATATAGTTTTACCTTAACTGTTACATTAAAACCACTCACTTATGTAAAATGCAGATCCTTTAGTACGTTCCTTGAAAGAGTCTTCAGATTTTTTTAAATCTTTCACATTATTTAATCCAGTTCCTCTGAATTCAATTAACTATTGTTTATGTGAATTTCTGCAAAGAAAATACAAAATAAAATACTCAGTCTATTAATAAGTTTAAAAGCTAAATTATTCAAGTTTCTTTGGTGCATGAATACCTACTATCGATTTTATCACGTGCAGAATGTTGAGAGGAAAACCAGTCGCGACGGAAGCTGTGTTGCATAAAACATTTAAATGTTATTATTGATTAATCACAGCACACAACAAACACCTCAGTGTTTTTTAACTGTTAAAATTAAGTCAGTTTTCTTTATCTATTACATTAATTTTGTTTAAATTTAACATTTGTACCCAACGGTGCTTTGCACGTATCTATCAGGGTACAATATTTCTTGTATTTTGTGCCTCGCGACCTATCTGTCGCGGCACAGAGGCGCCCGCAACTGCACATGAGTTAAATTTCTGGCTAATATAACTCTATCGCATTCTCTCTTTTCGTAAAAGTTTCATCCGTTACTGCTACAAAAGCAGACAATCTTTTCTGCAAGGTATCCATTATTTGTCATCTTGTTAAGGATTTATTAATAAATTTAAATTGAAACTAAACATAATAATAACTGAAGACGCAAGTGGATAAAGGATTCATGTAACATTTTTGTAAAAATTGAGATTTTTTGGTGAATAAAGGTTTTATGTACCCAAAAATTTTTCGGGATCAGTTTCGTAGTTCTATTGTATAAAATTAAAAAGTTACGGGATGATAAAGGATCTA
>VTPC01003429.1:11624-42827 GCA_011009095.1 Ignelater luminosus | reverse complement strand
AGGTATTAATGTCTGAGTTATGACTATTTACTTTAAATATTTAAGTATGTATCTACTTTTAGACATCTTTATATCTGTTGTTGTACCAGATATGAGGGTACTGGAAATTCCTAATCCTTAATACAATATTAGAAACTTGCTATACAATTAACAATTTAGTGACATTTTTCTCAAAACAACTCTACTGTAAATTTAAGCTATATGTAGGCTATAAAAAAGAACTAAAGTACATTCTCTCACAAAAGCAATATTCCGATCTCAATTAATGAAAGCACATTTATAAGGCTGTTAATTTCCTAATTAGGTTTTTTATTTGCTAACTAATTACTCATATTCTTATGTTAATGCAGAACTTTCCATTCCTATATTGCATAATTTTTTGTAATTAAAGTCAGTATCTTTATTACTTTTGTGGATGACTATACTATCCAAAACAAGTAACTTAAGCAATATAACTTACATATGTAAAGTTATGCTGATCGTTAATTATTTCTGATCATCAATAGACTGACTCTTGTAATTAATTTACTCAATGATAATTGTCTGCAATCATTTAATATAGTTAACAGCTTAAAACAATCAATTAGTTTAGTCAGTCAGATTAGTTTCATTGTCAGTCGTTTTGTATGATTATCTTTCACGATTAATTCATAGTTAATTGTCACATGCGATTGACGATTAATGTACTTGTAAATCGCTGCTGACGATTAACAACTAAATTTTTAATGGTAATTGTTAATTGTTAGTCCGACTAAAATTTGACTAACACTGTAATAAATACAGTGTGTCCGAAAAGTATGGAATATCCTATATATCTCAATACATATGCAGTTTATAGAAAAATGTTTCCTATAAAAGTTGTTTAGTGTTTAGTTTTACATTTACAGGGCAATACCAAATAACTATTAAAAAAAAAACAAAAGCGCAACGAATAATGCTTCAATTTTTTTTAATGGGAAGGTATTCCTTTATTGTACTCATTTGATAGAGAATGTTTTTCTCTTTTCAATGATGTAAAACTTTGATACACTTGCATAAGTAAATTTTGATTAAAACGCAAAAAATTGTTTGAATAACGCTTAAAAGTTTATTTATTCATCTGTTACCTTCCCAGAAGCGGTCTTTTAAATTTCCAATATCATCTAGTCACATTATGGTCGGTGTGATACACTTTTGTTTGCTGCAGCAATTGAATGCGTCGTAGAAATGTCAGTTAATAACCGAACTGAAGCGAAAAGTTATTTGTTTAATTAATTTAAGCATTTTGATTAACGTGAGGATAACAAAGTTACAAAAATACGACTTGCTATGGATCATTTATCAGAAAAACATCCTATCGAAATTTTAATGATGCTGGGATATGGAGACAGAACGAGAACACAGCAGGAAGTTTGCAATTTGTTTATTAACGTGCACCCCGAATACCATATTTCTCAGTCTACTGTAAGTAGAATTTTGCATAAATTTTATGAGACGGGTTCTGTCAAAGATCGTCTAAAAACGGGCAGACCTAAAGCTCTAAATAATGAACAACGTGAATTATTAGAAGATGATTTAGATCGAAGATTGCAGTTTTGCGAAGAAATAGCACATAGGCTTCTGGAAAATGCAAATTTTCATAAAAATATCCTCTTCATTGATGAGGCAGCGTTTTGTTTGAATGGTACCATTAACAAACAAAACACACGCTACTGGTCTTCGCTAAATCCTAGCTGGTATGTAGAAAGGTTCACCCAATATCAGCAGAAAGTCAATGTCGGGGCAGAAATTATTGGAACCCAAATTTTGGGACCTTTTTTTATAAAACATAATTTAACAGCGGATGCTTATCTAGATTTTTTTAAGATTTGACTTAGTTCCTGCTTTAGCTGTTCCATTTTCTAATGAACTAGATCCAGATGTACCCCATAACAGACTATGGTTGCAACAAGACGGGGCTCCTCCTCATTGCGGCTCGCTCGCCGGATTTAAGTCCACTTGATTTTTTTCTGTGGGTCCATCTCAAAAATAAGATTTATGTCGATTAGAACAGAGATTAGAGCTATCACACCAGAAACGATTCAAAATGCAGTAAACGAATTTGAACGACGACTTTATCTGTAAATGATGCACACTTTGAACACCTTCTATAAACTGTAGAGTGTAGTTATACAAAATTTTCAATTTGTAACAGATATATATTGAAATAAACTTTCAAACAATTTTTTGCGTTTTAATCAAAATTTACTTATGCAAGTGTATCAAAGTTTTACATCATTGAAAAGAGAAAAATATTCTCTATCAAATGAGTACAATAAAGAGATACCTTCCCATTAAAACAAATTAAAACATTATTCGTTGCGCTTTTGTTTTTGAAAAAAATAGTTATTTGGTATTGCCCTGTAATGTAAAACTAAATACTAAACAACTTTTATACAAAACATTTTTCCATAAAATGCATATTTACTGAGATATATAGATATATATACTTTTCGGACACACTGTATATCGAAAAAACAATCACAGCTTTAGCTGCGACGTTGCCAAGAAGTACAAATTTTCCTACCATTTCCTAATTTAGTGCGCTTTACAACAAAAATAACTAAACAAATAATTTCAAGTATTACTTGTAGCACTGCTTCACGGTTATTTCATTACAAAATGGGCATATATGACAACAGCTTTAGAATCACTATATTGAAGACTTTCTTATGTGATTTTTACTAAAGGTATGAACTATGGGTTAAGGTATTTGCACATACTACTGAGTTTTTTAAAGCAACACGAGAGCAAATTAAGCACTCAGAATATAGTAAACCTATTTGAAAAAATCCGATAGTGACACCACCTGGCAATAAATTTTAAAATTTTAAATACACCAAGAAATTTCAATTAAAAAATTAGATCTATAAAAAATAAAATTAATTTTGTTTTTATTTAACCCTCACTTGGCCCGGAAGCATTAACAAGCATTTAATATTGTGTCAGCATTTGTTTGATGTATTCATACATAATTGAAGCGGTAAATGTAGTATACGTATACTACTATACTAGAGTCATTAAAGGGAAATGCAACAACAAAGCAACATTCAAGAGTGCTAGATAAAACTGGTGCAAGTTTCTTTTGTTTTTGCAATTACAGCCGACAAAGCTTGCACAATGCACTTTTAATTAACTTACCTTTGCTGGATAAAGAGAAAAGAGTAAGCACATTAATTTTTCATCTTGTGTTTTAGTTTCTCACATTTCTTTTTGTGTAACTAAATGGAGAAAGAAAGCATAACAATACTAATAAAAAACCGAAACTTTTTCCTTATCATTCTTAGATACTGTTTTATTACGTTCCAAGTTAACACATAACGCAATAGAAGTTCGATCGAGTGGAAACTTAACGTAATATTACTCGAAATGGGTGCAATTTTTATTGCATTCTTGTTCTTTCAGAACTTGTAGTAGTAATGCATCCTGTAATAAAACCTAATATAAGACGTAGTAAAGCGAATTGGTGAAAAGTGGGTCTAAATAATTTTGTCTGTAATTAACGCAATTTTCCTTTTTTAACGTTTAAAATTATTAAAGATGGAAATAGACAAATCTTCTCTGCAAGCACTAACAGAGATATGCATACTAATTAGTGCAGTTAATCTGTTGTAGAGCTCACGATAGTATTCTTGGCCGTACTTCACAAATGTATAGTGTGTCCCACGATAGATGAGACGAGGCAATATCTCTCCGATTTCCACAATCAGCAATAGTCTACTTATTTTATATTTTCAAATTGAAAAATATTTCCAGATTTTAGTTGCTTTCTCAAACGCCCCTTGAGAGAAAATATTGGCAAACGATCTCATTATGATAGTAATAAGGCAAGTAAAGTGGAGCATCACTTACTTAGTTACGGTTACTATGTTGTACTTATGAACTCAGTTAGCTAACTTTATTAGACGCCAAAAGCCTGCGATTAATATATTCTTATCAATGATACATCAAAGGAGAGAGGGTTACTATTTAATATTTCGAGATTATAGGTGTGCGCTCAAGTATGAACAGTGACATTTTTTGTCGTGTTAATTTCACTTCTTAGTCTTCCCCATTATAGATATTACTTTGTTATATGCACTTGTTTACAACAAATGGTCTTATTATTCTTCTGTTTAAAAACAAAATTTACTAGACCCCTTAACTTACATAGATAATTCTCACCCACAGGACTAAAACTTCTTTTACAGCCAACAAAAAACAAATTTGTTTTTGGTTGACGGAATTGATAATTTAAAATCTATTAGAAGGTCTACATTAATAACTATATGTAGGGTGAAAGCTAGTAGCTGTTCTAGATAGCTGTACACAACTTGATTCTGAATTAAGCCTATTTAGCAGATTGGATTATTAATATCTGCTCTTATGTTACTGTATGATAATCTCTTTAGTGTTTCGTAATACTTGTTGAGTTAAAACCGATTATAAATCCTTTCATGTATTCATCCCTTTGAGCTTACCGCGATTGAAAATCGAATCTACATTCTGATTTATGTACTACACGTTAAATCAATTTCTAGATGAGGCATATATATATGAAATTCTTTGGGATTTAAGTGTCTCTGTACTTGTGAATGAAATAACTTGCAGAATTGGGACGTCGTGACATAGAAGTGCCCCGGACTAACTAGTTGGAGGTCTTGCCAGCAAAAATAAAAAACTTAGGAAAGACTTTTTCAATATTAAATTATTACCATATTTACCGCGACTGCTAAGAGAAATACAAAACTCTTTCCTAAGGTCCTGAAATTTTTTACTGCATACATAATATTTAAGCCTATTGATGCACTTTCACCTATTTTGTCGTTTTTTTCAGTTTAGAAGTTTCCTTGTATACAATATACAATTTACAAAGTATATCAATCTACTGCACATAAGCATTATTTGCTAATCAGTGATGCTGAAGATTTGGACAACTTAATATGTCAAAACACCGTGCGTTGTACTAGCTGGAAGGATATTCAAGCCTGTGTCAGACATTAAAGTAAAGTTAATTTTTTATGTAAACATTCAAGTTTGGATATTAACCCAATTGCAAAAGAGAAAAAAAGAATAGAATGTGAATTGGAATGTTAATCAAAATGCAAATGATTTTTTGTGATAAAGGTAGCTTAACTACCAAAGGAGATTAATTGTTCAAGATTTTAGTAAATGTTATAATGCGGAATTTTCAGAAAAAAATCTAACAATTACTTATTGCCAGTGGAAATTGCAGAGTTCATTTGATTTCACGCAGATTCCAAACAAACTCATCTTATACTTTCTAGGGAAATATTTGGACTAAATATAAACTTTTTATTTTGCTGCTCGGAAACGAATTTTCATGTAGAGTACTATTACAATAATGGATAATAATGTGTCAATATTAAAGATATTTATGTACTATCTTTCGATTTGGAAGTTTCAAAGTTTGGCATTAGAGGAAGTCTTGGCCTGACTTCAGAATTTGTCAACATACGCTACAATTTAGAAAATGTTTGAAGATTGATCAGCCAAAAATTCAAATCGGCGGGAAAAACCAAGCCCATTCAAAAGATACAATGTAAACTGTACAATTATAAAATTTAGATTCAGTTCAGTCTTTTCTATAGTCTATATTGAACATTTAGGCTAGATCACTCGGTGGCCCATTTTAAACATCTGACATCTATATCCTTTTTATACACAACATTCTATAATACTGACCACTACTACATTTTGGTATGTTAAGAATGTTAAAATTGATGTGCGCCTTATGCTACTTATTTTAATAGGAAAATCTTTGTCCTGTTGACCTGTTCAACCAACAGAAAACGTTTTAAGCTACTGAATCGCAATTAATTAAATTCAGATAAAATCTTTTTAGGTTTTTATAGGAACTTCATTTGAGTCACTGACGGTAAAGAAAATTTCATAAATATTGAGAACATAGTCTATAAGTAAAAGTTCCAAAGAGAACATTTTTCAACGCCATAACTTTGCAATCCATGTTATCCATACAGTAAGAAGTTCTTAATATGCTCAGACTATTTTAATGTTCCAACTTAAAATCTCAAACAGAACCTATAAAGGCTTTGCATGTATCTCATTGGTTCCTATGCTGAAAATAAATTATTTCATCTAAAAATATTTTTGAAAATAATATAAGGCAGGGCCTGAAACATTCTCATTCTTCTTGTACAAGTGGGACCAGTAATTAAAGACTACTGCATTTAAAAAAAAGGGTGAATGCCAATGGGTTCTAATAACTAATAAACCGCAAGGTAGTCATTTAGTATTGGTATAAATAGCTTCAGGTTTTTCTTTCCAATATCTCCATTATGTTGAAATGCATTACTTCTCATGGAGGTATCATAAGACTGAACTGTAGATAATATTACAGATGGGTGCAAACAATCAGCGGACTTTTTATTTCTCAAGGAAGTATATATCTTTTAAAGTCACACTCAAAACAAATTGCACACTTTTGAAAACAAAAAGTTTTTGAAATTCAAGGATCCAATGAAAACTAACTATCAACAAATTTGGACTAAAGGGTTTTCATGACTACTTGGAGTTTTGGTCTGATTGGATCTATTAAAATGTGGCGGTATTTAATAGCATATTTTATGTCATACAGATCAATTTACACAAAACTGCAGTTCAGCAGCAATCATACTAGCGATAGTGGCCGTAGTTCTTTAAGGTCTAGGTAAGAAGTTGTGCCGGCATTAGCTTGACGGGCCAGTTTACACTCTGCGTGCTAGTTGGTCATTCCTGAGTTAGAGACCATAACTTTCCGCTTGCTACATCTTCAAACGAAAAGGCCAGTATATCGGTTTAACATTAGAAAGTTTCTAGTAATAAGTTATCATTGAAAACAAGACAAGATAGAGGAGTAAAGCTAAATCTTCACAAATCACAAGTTTCATAAAAACAAGAAATAAGGACAAAACGTATATGAAGAAAATTAACATAATGATTAAAACTAGAAATTTGTTCTGACTATAATATCATAGCACTCTTATTTCCTTTTTGATTTATCTCCTTTTTCGCCGCTACCAGCGAATTTTAATGATACATAAAAGCTTATTGTTAAAAAATACGCACCCTAATTTCAATTTAGCTTAAAATAGGTCTTTGTTTTAATTTATACGCTCTTAAAACCTTTCTTTCCTTTTTTATTTATTTTATTAGAAATAGTTAATTAAACACAAACACTAAATTTGTAAAATAAACCTTATCAGATTTTTGGAAAAGTAGGAATTAACTAAATTTACTTCTAACTAGTTTAGATGATTAGATCTACAATTTTAGAATAATTAAGACGTACTCGTATGTACTCGTAGACTATTTTTATTAAATTCTAATTTGTGTTTTAAAATCTTTCTTTTCAAACGCTCCATTACATAATATAAAACCTTATTATAAAAGTTTGCTGTATAATTAAAAAATTGCAAAAATTGATTCTTCTTTCATTTAATTCAAAAAATATAAAATTAGTGTATTTAAGGTAAAATTAGATTTTAACATAAAATAAATTGCAAAACACAGTATAGATTGATCGTTTGTTTTAAGTAAATCAGAATAATGTTATTTACCAAGCTGAGAATTTCCACAAAGAGAAGAGAAGTATTTTCATTTGCATTTTAATGAGTATGTCAAGGTTTTATATTTGAAAAGTCCAAAAATAATATTGGAAATAAGCAATAATAAAAGTAGAAAAACCGTAATTAAATTACTTCCTGAATTTCTTTTATAATTATAAATGAATGGTTGTTGTCACTTATCACAACAATTAACAATATTGAAATGTTTACCAATTCTTTTCATTAAAAGAAATCTAACAAAATTGCCTTTCTAATAAATTAAGATTTACTACAATGTAAATATTTAACGTTGTTTATCTTATCCTTTAATTTCTTCCCAGAGGGAGAAAAAAACAAAAAAGAGGACTCTAGTAAACCGTTGTGTTTATTTTGAAATTAATTTCCTCAATTTTTCTCTTTGGCGTTGTTTCAAAAGTAAATGTTGGATATTGTTCTGAATATATTTTTGATGTATTGTAAGATTAATCGAGTTTCATGAAAAAAAAACTTCACAAAAAAGAAGACCGAATGAAAAACATTATTTTGGAACAAATCTTGATGTAAATTTGAACAAATGTAAATACCTAAAGTTCTTTCAGCGCAGTTTACCAGGCGTGATTAATCAGATATTTCAATTAAGTATTCAGAAAGAAATCTGAAAAGAATTGTGTTTATTTTTAGAACAAGTCTAAATTGAATTCGTTTGTAGGTTTTCTTTGAAACTCTTGCCAAATATAATTAATTACACCAGAAAGTTTAGACGCCATTAACAATAGTGCAAATTTCCAGATTGAGAGATGCAGCTTTTTTGTTTCGTATCTCTGTAAAAACTGGAAATACCAAAAAGATCCATTCTAAAAAGGTTGAAAGAGGGTGGGCTTTACTGACCTTCTGCGTGACGGTTAACGCTGAGAAAAAATATAGATCAAGCGCATCCAAATTGAATTTTAGAAGTTGACTTTATTTAAGTTTTTAAGTTTTCTCGGGCCCTTTATAACGATACAAAATAAAATAAAAAGGGATTTCGAAAACTTTTTTTAGTATCTCCGAATTTAAATTTAAATTCAAATCAAATCTGAAGTCGCACCATTTAACATGAATTTATATTAATGATTTATGGAAAGGTTAAAGGATGAAAGCTCAAAGCCAGAAAGCGATGAAGTGGAATGGCGTGTGTTTAAGGGGACGTTTCAACCTATTTCAGTTAAGACCCGAAAATGATTTACATATAAGCACAAAATGGAATATGTTGTTATTAAGATTATTTTCATTTTTGTTGATGAAACCCCTAATAATGATAAAATATTTATTGATTACATTGTTAGTTTAATATGTTTGTGGGTTTACCAACATGTTGCCTTAATCATTAGCTCAAATTAATATACACAACTTTTGGTATAAGGGTTTACATATGTTAAAGTTACATGCCTTGAAGGTAAAATTGGGACTAAGTAAGCAATGTAACATCTTGTGCCTTTCAGTTTATGTTGTAATGATTTACTTACTTAGAGGATGGTTTAGCTTAAGAGCTAAACAAGGTTACAGCCTTTAGTAATCGAAATGGTGAGCGTATGTTGTCTTTAATTTAATCTTAATGCTAGGACACAATTAATTTAATAGTATGTCGGATAGTTTATTGTTTTAGTAATCTTCTCTATTACATTAAGTACGTAAACCTGACTTATGAACTTATTAATAAAGATAGATTTCAACCATAAGAAAAACCCGTTGTTGTATATCGTTTTAAGAGAATTTGTTTAAGTTAGAAAAAATAAATTTTTAAAATCTTGCTGTTGTAGAGGAATAAAGGAGAAGTTTTGGATTTAGACTTCCCTCTTCTCCCTCACTTAGATTGTAGTATTTTACATAGAGATAGAAAGTATAGCGTGTAAAACGAAGTTTTTTGTGTCCCATAGACAATAAATCGGTTTAAGTAAGTAATTGAAATATAGCACCATACTAACTCAAAGCCGGAGGATAAGGATGGTTTGAAGGTTCCGTAATCGACTTTAAGTCCTCTTCTCTAAAGGCCATAGACTTGTTGTATTTTATTTTCTCTACTCTTGTGATTGTGATATCCATCCAAAGATAGGTGGCGCTTAACATGATTTATTTTGCACCAGCTGTAGTGATAGAGCTAACAATTAGTTGACGACTGGTTCGATTCAGATCCATTCACAATTGACTGGCCAGGCCCAACATATTATATGAAGTTTTGCCACTAGTTTGCTATAAAACCCATATTACCCTGTCTCTTGCCCGCGTGCAGCTTTTTGGCTTTTGACTTGATTTAATGTCCAGCTATCTTTCTACATTTTTGGTGATAGTTTCTTTGGACATGCTGTTGCATTTATTACCTTTTTGTCATTTTTTGTACATGATCTTTTTTCTTTGTCTTTTTCTCCAACTTATCTCTTCTAGACTACGTTGTTCTTTAACAATGTTCTTTAGCAATGTTGTTTTTTCTGTTATTCGTTTTCCCGTTATTGTTCTTAGGGTCTTCATTTAATTGGTTTTTAGCCCATGTAGGCTTATAATGATCTTTTTCAGGGTCTATATATAGTTTTTGTTTCTATGTTAATATCTTTTTCTCTCTTCACGTATCATCTCTGATATTCCTACAGAGATATTGGAATTTCATTACCGGTTCTACAGTTCTGTCCTTGGCTACTAATTTATATCTATCGTTTTACCATTTTCTGCTTTACTTTCACTTTTATCTGTTAATTCGTGGTTGTTTCTTATTTCTGATTTGTTTTTAGTAAGTATTCAACTTATAAATGACTCGTAATATCGAGTTCCGTACGGCAGGCATTGACAATTAGAACATTTTTTTCAAAATTAAAATTTTTGTACCATATGAATGAGTAAACAATTCTGTACGTAAATGGGAAGCTAAAACATCTTATTTCCTTTCAAATGAAAAATTATGACCAAAATTAGCTTTACCTCAAGTGCAAAACAAACAAACAAGTGCATTTTGTTATGGTTGAGGCATTTTGAGAAATTTTGTTCCAAAAGAATCGGAATGAAAATGTGATGCTATATAAAGTTATATTAAAAATTTATTCAGACATTCTTTGTTTTTGCTCAGAGAAGACATATTTCGTTAACACAACAGTGCTTTTCTCTAATTTTGTTGTTCGTTGTTTATTGGTATGTGCTTTTCTATCTTTATGTTCAGGACTCTCGTAAACAAATTAATGCTAGCGGGTAATGTAATCTGAAATAATAGACTGAATAAATCTATTAAAAGATGCTTTTTGTTGTTTTGACGAACATATCTGGCATTCGTTAGCCTTACTCCAAGGATTTTACATATGTTGGTGATGTAATAGCTCTTACCTTAAGGCATCGCTTACAAACGGACGCTCCTGATTCAAATCAACAAAAAACGAGATAAACAAACACAATCATTACATTTAATACTACATAAGCCTGATCTGTTTGAAATACATAAAATAAGAATGCTGTCATTACTAAACGCATTATCCTAGATCTCAAAATTTGTAGTAGTTTTCAAAACAAACAATGTAAATTTGTTTATTTATCTATTAATGGTAATTACATGGCTCTTTTTAATTAAAAATGCTGACAACGTTATAACAAAATTAGCAAATGTGTTCAGTGGTCTGTCACAAAACAAAGCGTTTATAATGTGAATTTAGACATGTGCATGGTGTTCGTGAGGAAATATTAATAGATGGTATTAAATGCTTTGTAAAATAGGCTCGATTTTGAAATAACATACACTGAATTTAATTAAGTATTCTAAAGATGCTATAAAATACACAAACATTATCATTTTTATGTCGCTGTTCATTACTGTTCTCCGAGGGGTTAACCGCTGGGGAAAATTGTGTACACCAAACTTCATACTTCGCATACTTCATCAGTAATTCACAAAACTTCACCTGCATCATCAGTAATTTGCCGAACTTCACCTACTTCATCAATCATTCACTAAATTTCATCTACTTCATCATAGCTCGTCATTGCTATATTTCATTCATTTCACTGTATGTTTCGGCATTTTTGCACTTCACCAAGTCTTCAAACATTAATATTACCGAGTAATACTGTTCAACTTTAAAAAATTAGAGGTCTTTTACATAAACTAATAAAATGATCTAATTATGTATTTCCTAACAACCTATACAGCGTGAGTAAAAAGTAAGGTTCTTAGTGTTTATCTCACTATAAATTTAACATATACGCAATTAAAAATTTAAAATAATAATTATAATACCGTATATTATGTACTTACATTAAGAAATATACACATACAACTCACTTATTTAAAAAAGTTATTTTTGACTGCAAGCATTGTTCGCGTAAAAACTGTTTATCAATGTCATTTTCTATATCACCTTATTCATTATTTCACCTAAGGTCTCGCGAGAACATTTCTATTTTTTTTTAAAACGTGGCCATTTCCAATTTATAGATTTCTAAGGATAGTTATGGTACAAGTTTATTATAGGATTTTAAGGTTTAATTACCTGTTTAGATAGACTAGAATTTCTCGAAATTTCTTTTGTATTGATATTTCCTTAATCTCAAGATTTACAACCCTCTTCCTTGCCGAGCAATAAAATATTTTACTGAATGGAAGTTGAAATAGTAACTTAAACATGTGAAAAATTTAGCTTGTCTGAATCTTTGTACAGTCTTTGTCAAATTAAATGAGAATCTGGATTTAAATTGTATAATAATTACTGTACTTTACAGGTTTGTATTGTAATTATGTATTGTAAATTTAAGAATACAAGTATCTAAATAATTTATCGTTTTATTTATTGTAATAGAAACAAACAATGCGCAAAAGTTATTAAGCGATTTAGATCCTTCAAATTCTCATTTAATTTGGCAAATGCTGTACTAGCATTTTTAAGTCTTCATTGCTTTATTGCTTTCTCTTATTATACATATAATGTTCTTGTCAAGGTTCTCGAAGGTTTTGTTTAATTATATAGTGAAAGAAGCTTCACACTTTTTTTACCGCTTCTGGCAATTTGTAGTACGGTCAGTAAACTTTACAATTTTTTTAAGGTATTAGGGACAGAATTTACTAAAATATTGCTTTCTACATGTCAGTATTTAAAGAACCGGGCGGCAACATCTGCTTTAACAATGTAAAAGAATAATTAAAATAAATTTTTGTATGAGTCATAAAAGTGATGTTTGGAGTTTGCTGGATAAATAAACTGACCCCTTATAAAAACTACAAACATTGAGAGTTTTTAAATAATTTTAAAAAGGTCTTTTGTATGTCTGGTAGTATTAAATAAAAATGCAAGGCTAATTGATACTTTTTATTGTGCCTCTGCTGCCCTTTAAGTAAATTACGTTATATGCTTGGATTTTAAAAGATTTACAATATGTCGAATGAAAGAAGACATGAATTTAGCAAGTCACATTCAAGCTATAAAATTATATGATTTTGTAAAAAAGTTATACAGAAATGAAGAATACCCAATACAAAAATATGGTTTTTGAGTTTCTAAAGCCCTTCTAGGTAAATTAAGTTATACGGTTTTGCAGAATTATATTGAACCAGGGAAGACATTTATTTTTAATCATCTTAAATAGTAATTGTTTTCATCTTATTTAATTACCCGTGTCTGCAATACTAATAACAAAAAGTACCATACAAACTTTGTAATGCAAAGGCGATTTCACTGGATCCACCTTGCCCGGTAACGTAACTAAAATACGTTGCCCGGATAAGGGTTAAAGAAGTGATTTTTGTTTTTTACAGCCGTTTACAGCTTTTTAAAAAATAACAAAGAAATTTTAAAACAATGTTAATAATTTGAGTTCTATAGTTTACTATCTTAATTATAAATTTAAGTTTAATGATTATAACAATGATAATATAAGCAGGCACATACATATTCTCACCACAGACACCATCACACTTTGAAAATAAGATGATGATAATAATAATAATAATAAAACATTTGCTAATTTATTTATTTATTTGCATGAAACAAGTTTAGTTAAAAGAATTTTTACTTTGTACATCATCAGTTTTTATAAGTTTTTAATTTAATTCACGAAGACTTTAGTTAACTTTAGTTATTTACTTATTTTACGTATTTTAAGTAAGCTATACAGGCCGGTGCATTTCATTAATCTTCATCTACTTCACGTACTTCATGACGTGTGTACAACAAACTTCATCAGCGGTTAACCCCTCGCTGTTTTCCATGTCAAACGGATCACCCTGTAGATTAAAGTGCAATTAGCTAAAACAAAAAGAATAAAATTTTAAAATTTCACATTTTCCCGATTATTGGTTATGGAGTGATTCGTAATACTATAAGTTTACTGTGAGCGCCCGTGACCAGGGGCGGATCGTCAGCTTTGGGGGGCCCTGGGCTAATACTGTTTGTGGCTCTCCCAATTAATCCAAGTTTAGGCTAGTTGTGGAGACCATTCCCCATTTTACTGATAAACTGGTTTTTTATCCATTTTTCAACAGGAAAAATTATAGTCAATAAACATTGAAGAATTTTTTTAATATATCTCCTTCCATAATGCTACATAAAATTTAACCTTAGGATTTCATCAGTATCTAAAGGGTATACTGTAAGGCTATGTTGATATCTGTATCTGAGATTTTGGCATCAAACTAAATGTGTCACCTAACTATCTTTCCTTGCTTCTGATATAATATTATAAAGCTGTTCCAATTAAATAATAAGAATTTTCATGGACTAGTATTAATTGTAATATCAGATTTTGATAAATCAAAGAAAACAGCAAAAAGGTTCACGTTGGTGGGACAAACGTTTATTTCAAAAGTAATTTTATAGAACTAGAAGAACTTTGAGTCAGTTAAAAAATTCTACGTGTATATCAATTATCAATGACCGATTACAGTTGCTTGGCTTTACTAATTGAGTCAAAAGTCACAATTTTAAACAACAGAGCAAACAACTCGCTAGAAAATACTCAAGACTGCCTCCGCAAAAGGCCTCGGGACGAGACAAGTATCAACTCTGCTAACCATACCTAGCAAAGTTTAAATTGTTATTTTTATTTTTTTCTGGTAAAGATTCTCGAGGGTTATGAACAGTGTCAGTACTTTCATAATAACAAAACCTCGAGAAATGCTCACTGTATATATAAGCTCTGCAGAAAATCCTATTTCTACGTCCACGAAGACAAAGTCGCTTGACCTCTGGGCAATGCTTGGCGTGCAATAGATGTACGCTAAGCAGCGAACGGAAAAGGGTGAAAAGCGAGTTCCCCGCGTCTTAAAATAACCGGGACATATTGACTAAGGAAGTAAACCCTGACAAAAAATTCCGGGGTTGTGACGATGGGCCTGCTCTTCATCTCTTATAGATAGATAGAAAACAAGAGAAATGCGAAAACGCCTAATACAACAACAACAACAAACAAAAAGGAAACCGTTAATGAACTTTGGAACGATAAATACCTAAGGGTGCAGAGGAAAATTAACCGAGATTGTTCATGAACTAGACAAACACCATCTAAAGACAGTAGCTCTAACGGAGACAAAAAAGAAAGGAACAGGTACGAAAATAATTGGCAACTATTTACATCTATATAGCGGAATACCGAAAGACCAACATGCAAAACAAGGAATTTCCATACTAATAGAGAAAAAACTGAAAAGCAGAATAACAGATTGGGAAGCAATAGATGAGAACACAATGAGAGTAAGTTTAAATATCCTATAACATAAATTAAATATATTGGCAATATATGGATTGTCAAATGATGCCCCTACTAATAAAAAAGAATTGTTCTTCGAAAAAATCAACCAAGAAATAACAAAAATAGGGACCAACAGAGAAATAATGATTTCAGAAGACCTCAACAGTCGGACAAGAAGAACAGAAAACAACAATATCATAGGACCGTTTGGAGAAGAAACGACAAACGACAATGAAGAACGGCTCAAAGACTTATGCAAACAAAATCAATTAAAATTCACCAACAGCTACTTTCAGCACAAAGACCTATATAAATATACGTGGACGCAAGGTACTAGAAACTTAAGATCTATTGTAGCCTACTTAATAGTTAAACAGTGCTCTTGAATAAAAATTGAAATTGTCAGAGTATACAGAGGAATACGTAGCATATTTGATCATCACTTTCTCAAAGCTAAGATATTCTTCCCAGGTGATTGAGTGAAGCATCTTCAGCAGAAGCCTCGATTCAGCGAAGATCGTGAAAGTAGTATTCGAGTGATTTGATGAAAACTTTTAATTTTAAACCAAAATATACGGAAAGGTGATTGAAAGCCTTACAAGAAAAAATTAATTAGTCAGAAATGCTAAGATTAAATAATACGTTCTAGTCATTTAGAGACGGAACTGCAGTTTTCAATAAGCGCCTTAGTAGTTCTTCATGAGAAATTGTAATGTGGACTACCAAGTACATGATTGTAATTTGGTTTAAAATTCTGTCTATTTGTTTAATTTTCTCAGGCTATAACTATATCGCTGGGCGTTCTTTATTTTCATTGAAAGTTTTCAACGAACTCCGAAGGAGTCGGTACGAAATTTGCGTCTGTCCGTCTGTCTGTCTGTCCGCATTTTTTGTCAAATTCTGAAATTTTGATTGTACGTCAAAAACTAAAGCCCACGAGGTATTTTCGTTTTTTTAATAACTCTTCGGAAACATGGTCAAAATGGCCGCCAAAATTTGAAAAAAGTAACAAAATAAGAGTTTGTTGTGGTTATGCTTTGCATTTCCCCAACATTTAAATTGTTGTGACATCCAAAAATGTGGCAGATGGGCATTTTTATAGCCAAATTTACCAAAACACTATCTCTAACCTAAAAATCTGTTGGTTTTAATTTTAAGTGTTGATATAATTACAATTATTTTCGCTACGCGCACATCATTGGATTATTAGTTCTTTGAACTTTTACATTACCGAGTGATTATTTAATTTACGAATGTCACACAATTACCACTAATTCCACTAAAAAAGGCACGTTATCTTCAGGACACGTGGGGAAACTTCAATCTTCTTAAAAGCAACAAGGTTCAGAGGGGATTAAACTTTATGCTGTTGTTTTATTTACGCAATACCAAAAATATATATGAAAGCAATCTTAGATGTTAATGCTTTTAGATTTGTTCAGTACAACAAGAACAGTGGTGGACTTATGTTTAACTGTTTTTTCAACCGCGAAAGGGGTATAAGCTAAAACACTAAAACGTTACCTTCGCAAAAAAATCATTTTGATAAACACTGTTACACGGCAGATAGAATTTCTTGGGCCATTAGAATCTTATTATCTATTAAGCCTTGAACTTTCATATTTTTTTTATCTTAAACAAGGTCTAAAATAATAGTTTTGTGAACGAACTAAGACGTAAGACTAATACGTTTGCATGTTCTAAGAATTATACTTTTTTAACCTAGAATTTTGTTGTTTTACAGGTTATATAAAATTTTATTGATATTAAAAAAAAATTTGTTTTACAATTTTAATTTTGCGTGCAGATACCGCACTTTAATCGTGTAGTTTCACCTCTGCTACAAGAAAAGAAAAATACAACCTTCATGATAACCACGTTGATAGAGTGGAATAAAATTACGGGGAATGTTACATTTGAACGCATGCAAAGTTATAACATTTTACTGCATAAACTAGACAGAATTAGTACTAATGTAATAAAAAGTATAATTTTGAGACTACAGCAACATTTAAATAGTTAGGTAAATATATTAAATACCTAAAACAGAATTTTAATTTTCCTAGCATTCCCCTTTTATGATGTAGAATTATTATTCTAATGTTCAAGCTAGTGCCATTCCATTTTTCCTTTTAAAATATTTGTATCCTGTACAGCTACTATGTCTCTCGTGGGTTTTGCAAGGTTTTGCTAATTACTAGCATAAATTAGCTATTTAATTTGAGTCCCTGTAGGTTGAGCTTGTTATCTAAGGGAAAAGCATAAGCACAAATGGGTACATATTCTCAATGAAACTTCAGTGAAATAAATATAATTTTCTCGGGCAAAATTACAAAACATTAGAAAACAGATATTGAAAGCAATATATATACATAAAATAAAATTAATAAATCTAAAATACCGTCTTAGAGGTTTAACTAGTAAGTATTCGAATTTTGAGTTTAATAATTATTAACATGATACCCTTCAAAGTAAAGCCTCCAGCAAGAGCAAAAGGCGTATTCATTACACAGCATTTTGTAAATTAGTTTACCTAAAAACTTTCTTGCAATGTTACAGTTCTGCTTTTATTACTTATTCAAACCGAGTAACTAAAGGAAAAGGGGTTTCTTCTTTACCCCATTTATTTTTGTTCTTGGTTTTACCAACGCTTTTCTAAGTTTTCAAATTAAAATGACGAGAGGCAATTAATAAGTTTTCTTGTAAATGGAAAACGTATTTAAATTCTATTTTTAGTAACATTACCTAATACATTAAGTAGTAGGATTAATAAGTTAAATTTAATACTTTTATTAATTTTTAGATACTTTAATTACTTCGATAGGTTACAATTATGATCACAAAGTTTTAATCAGCCTTACGTTTGCATCCATGAATAATTAAAATATGATTTCTGTTACCTTCAGAAACAGCGGAACATAAAATTTCTGTTTATATATTCAGATCAGGAATAACTGTATTTAAAATTCACCCCACATAATTTAGACAATTTTAAATATGAATAGATTTATCCAATTATTTAATATTTTTTTTAAACTTATGTGCAGATATTTAAACATTAAATAAACGCTTCTCAAGTCTGCTACGTTAAATTTTCTTTCTAACCTATTTTGAGAAAGAACAAAACGAGTTGTTTTAAATAAATGTTCTTAAAAAGTTGCAAGTGTTATTTAGTGTCCAAACCACTTGTAAATCTTACCACTTGTTGCGGTACATGACGTTTTACTTACCCTACAAGCTGGAGTTTTAAAATGTCAAGGCTTAGTTTTTCTAAGCTGTAATTTTCTTGCAGACAAGCAGCAAAGTAAGACATTTATTAATTTAATTGCTTGCGTGCAATGTTTTGCAGATGTGAACGGGATATATTTTATACAGATCTTACAATTATAAGTTAAAAACTTATTGCCTTAAATACACAATCAAGATATTTTTATTTATTTAAATTCAAATAATTAAACTTCAGTTTTAACATAGGTTTATCTGATTTATATCACATTTCCTCCTAATTTCTAGATAATAAGTTCACTTTATAAACTGATTACTAAATATAAAGATAAACGGTGTATCTAAGTATCTAATCATTAATTATGGTACCTCCAAACAGCAATTTCGATCTTATTTGATCTTATCAGTGGAGGATAACAACGATCAATATTAGCATACTCCATGCTTTGTTCCCTATACACAAACTATTGTTTATTTGTTTATTAACAGTTGAATAAACCTTACTGACTGTTTAAGTTTTGTATTCAAGATACCTCAAATCCAACAACGAACATACCTAAAATGAAGAGAAATTTCTTTAACTACAATAAAAAAAGTTTCTAGGATTATAAACAAAAGCGCTAAATATCAATTAAAATCATACTGCTTACCTATCAGATTAAGACTATTCTGTATCCGGAGTAATTATCATCTCCTTTCAATTAAAGCCTTTTACCTTTTGTAATTTATCAGTTTCTTACAATACCCATTACGTATTGAATATGGCAAACATCAAAAGAAAATAAATTCAACTCAGAAGAAGGAATTTGTTCACAAACAAGAAATTTCTATGAAATAAGATCGTCAATAAAATTTACAAGAAATAATCGCATTAACGCGTTTGCCACCATTTTCTATATTTCACGAATGTTGTTATTTCTCAAAATTTTTCTATCCGTTTATACATACGCAGTTACATAAAAAATTAATGAAGGAAAAATCTTTGGATTTATATTTTCTGTGTTAAATCAATTAGACTGTAATTCTTCACGTAAAACATTACTGTGAATTTATTCCAAGTTATTTCTACGGTACAACTTTTTGAAGCTCTTTCCGGGCTTTTAGCTTTACATAGACTGCAAATAGAATCGGGAGGAGTCTAGAGACTCTGAAGCCAAACCAATCCGGGGACCAATAAGCAGAAACAAAATTCAAAATCCCAATCTTTTGGTTGGCCAGAAAAATAAATAACTCAATGTTATACCATCATAGAGAACGCAAAATATTCACAGATTTCAGAGCGTGTCTTCAAATAAGTCAGGATTACAAGACTAGCATCTTGTTTTAGACACCAAAACAAATTAAAGCTGCAACCTGTAACTTCAGACATTTTGTTTACAAAGACTGGACTAACAATGATTTGGAATTTACTTAAAATGCAATACTATTTGACACGTCTCAACATCGAACAATCAAGGTGATGAGTCTCTTTATCAAGCTAGCGATCATAATTGCCTGGGTCTCCAAGGAGGATCAAAACTACATACCGTGTGCAAATCAAAGACTCGAACATAGGAAAAAGCATAAGAACAGAAAGTAATAATAATGAACATTAGTAACAAAGATGTGCGCATGGTGTTACGTAAGGGTGTGGGGACAAAAAATCTGGACAAAAGTTCTACCGCTGTAATCGAGGTACCTTTGAAAACAAAACTTTTTTAACCTTATAGGATTATTTGATATTTGTTAGTAATCGTTACTAATAATTCATGTCGAACTGGTTGAAGTCTGTGTAATAGTGGAACACCTAAAAGAAAATGAACGACGAAATATCGTTGCCGAATTTTACAAAACTCATATTCATTTGAAAAACGTCTTTGCTGTAAACCATTTTATTCAAATGGAAATACCAAAATCAATAATCTATGCTATTGTGCAAGGGTAGATAAGGACAATTCAGCACAAAGAAAATCAGGAAGTGGAAGACCAGCAAGAAAAATGCCCGAAAGGAAGAGACAAGCTCTTGTTTGTGCGGCTCATGGTAAGTTGAGTGTTTCATTACGGAAACTTGGTCGGAAATTTAAAATCGACAAGAAATATATTAGTAACATATTAAAACAAAATAACGTGAGACTTTCTACGCAGAAATTAGCTCCCAAATATTCAGAGAAACAAAAATTAGAACAAAAACAAAAACTAAGAATTCTCTCAGAATCAGTTTTTTCGCCATCCAATAGTTTGACAATAATCATGGATGACGAATCATATTTCAGTTTTGATGGCAGCGGCATTGCCAATAACAAACATTTTTATTATAAAGAAGGTGAAAATGTGGATTCCGAAGTACATTTCAAGCGACACAAGAAATTTCAGTCAAAAGTGTTAGTCTGGCTGGTGTTACCGGCTAGCTCGTCGGACGGCAAGGTTTGGCGTGACTGGGGGGGGGGGGGGGGGGCGGCGCTAGATGACGGCGTCTCAGGCCTTTTGAAGCGGCGAATTTTTGGACTTCATTTTGAAAAAGCAAAAGTTTTTAATTTTACTTTTACTTTAATTTCTATAGAAGGTTTGTTGAAAGGAATGTAGGACAGGAGAAATGGTTGGGATAAAGTTGTTTAAAAGAAACCCCTTTGTTATTGTAGTGGTAAGGTCGACCGGCGAGCAGGTAGTTGGATGACTGGTTAAGGAAAGTAGGTCGCTGCGGACAAAGAGGGTTGTAGCAGGACGGGTTGAATGAATTTAGGTCAGGGTGGTTGGAAGGTTGTTGGCCGAGTTTTTAAATAAGGAGCGGTAGAAGACAAGAGCTTGGATAAGAGGTATGAAAACTGGAGTATAAGAGAGTACAAGAGCTGGGGTATAAGAGAGCGATTGGGTGAGAGGCGCGGGTTTTTATATCACTTTAAGGGTAATAAAATTGGGATGGTTGTAGGAAAGGAAAGTCGGGGTTGGATTGGTCAATGGATGGAATTTAGGTCAATTAACCCCCCTGTAGAGTGTATCACTGGCCATTTCGTCACGCGGACATTCTTCTGCTTTTATTTGTCCATCTGGCAATTCCATTAATGGGAATATTTATGAAAAATATTGTGTAAGATCCCGACTTGCTCGTTTCATCAGAAATAAGCACTCTGATGGAAATTTTATCTTTTGGCCGGATATGGCAACAGCCCATTATGCGGCCAATGTTATTGCTGCGTATGAAGATCTAAATATTAATTATGTTCCAAAAAAACAAAATGTTCCAAACGTTCCTCAGTTAAGACCCATTGAACGTATCTGGCGAAATCTGCAGAGAGAAGTTTATTCTGGCGGATGGGAAGCTTCCAGTCATAAGGAATTAAAGCAACGTATACTGTTAAAAATTTGGCAATCAAAAACATCGACATTTGAAAATTTAATGTGCCGTGTTAAAACAAAAATTTGCCAAGCAAGCCGGTATGGGCCGATTCCGTTCTTTAAAGTTAGCATATTGTTTGTATTATTTAAATATTTCATTTGGTATTTTTCAATAAAGATATGTTGTTTTAAAATCTGTCTAGATTTTTTGTCCCTACACCCTTATATTAAGTTAATTTAAAGTAGGAGAAGCACTGGAGAAGTATCCATACTCCAATAATGTAGCGATGCGTATCTCGTAATTTCTACTAAGAATCTTGCGTATTATTGCCTTCTTTCTGTTCTTATATGACCAGGTTGTTGGTCTTCATATGATATATCAGAAACACAAAAATCTTCTTTGTAGTGAAAATTTCCAGCCACTAAGTAAGTACGGTTTTACGTAGTGCTCAGTATCGTGCTGTCGCCGATTGTGGTTTCTCCATGATCAAGTCTTCCTTTCCCTACGGAGGCCCTGCCACTCCGTCGGGTTTAGTCGGTGTCCAACTGCAGGCTTCTCATTCCTTGTTGCACTCCGATTTCTGTAACATCTTCCATTTCTTGCTGCTCGACAGACGTCCATTTTGAAGCTGTACCCTTCCTGATGTCGTTTACCAAAGGGGCTTTAAAGCAGAGGCCAACGCATGAGTGATCTTTAGTTATAATCCACTCACTTTGGCCTATGAAATTGTAATTCCCATGTGTAACGAGATTCCTAAAAGTTTCAAAGCTCTCGAATTTCACAAGTCACGAGATACCCAAGGGTTTCCCGAAGTGACGAGATTTTCATGCGTCACAAGATTCCTACATATCTTGAGTTGCAAAAATACTATAAGTGAAATGATTTTCATGAGCCACTACAGTTTCTTAGGCCAAATTGCCTATGTAGGTTCGAGTTCTAGAAACTGTAGTAGTTTTCGTTATGTCTTCACTCTTTGCAATTATTCTCCATGTTTAACTGTAAACGCCTTACATCCTTGGTCTATGGTGCAAAGACCAAGGATGCATGTAAAATTGCAAACAGTATTTTATTACGGTTTCAGAGAAATCCACTGTGATTTGTAACACATCATAGATTGTGAGTCAACTACTTCCATGATCCGGTATGTGGCAGCTCAATAGCAAATATCACGTGCAGTACACGGTTAGATAGGATAAAATAGTCTTTCTAGCTCTGTGGAAGCTTAATCACCTGTCATATTATAATCCTAATCACTCAAGTCAATAAATAGATGGTGAGCTGTTATAAACCAGTGTGTCACCCGGTATATTTTATTTTTTTATTATCTGTTTTAAAAGTGAAATTTTTTTGTTGCATTAATAGATCAAATCGATTGATCTGTACTTCTCTTAATTTGTTGGGTTGGGCTTTATTTGAATTGAATTTTTAAATTAAATTTTCAGTATTTCTTTGCAATGAAATTCAAATATCACATTCTAAACAACATTTCATTCCTTATTCATGACAATTTCGGATTTTATAGAGATAATAACAGAAAATAAAAATCATAAATAAATATAGAATAATATCCTTTGTGCGTTGCCGCAACATAAATTTTTCTTTTGCAAAAAGTTTTTAAAATGATTTATGCTCCCATTACGTACATATTTTAAATCCAGCAGTTATTATTCAAAATTCAGGATCATTCATTATGATAATCTAGTCATATTCCATTGTCCAATGTCAATTTTCATCCTTTGTCGAATGTAACAGGGTTCCTAATTTCACGCTTGTTTGATTCATACAAGGAATTCATAGCGTCTATATTTCATGTGATGTGACCCTTGTCCATTTTGTGTGCTCAGGAGAGGACAAAATTATATTTACTTTCAAGGGACAAAATTAATGTTTTGTTTATCTTTACCCTCATTAAGAAGCTTCCTTACAGTACCTTGTGAAATACTTAACTTTTTTTGTAATTTAATAGGGCATTTACCTTTAGAGGTTGTCAACCTAGTTAATTAACGATTAGTACCTGCAAAGTTGTTTTTAATTTAGATTTGAAAGTGCAAAAAGCACAAAACAATGTTTTGTAATTACCTTACTGTTGCTAACTGTTTATTTTTATAACGCAAATATATAAATAAAATTAAAAAGGGTCTTTATTATTTGATAATCTTTGAAGAATCTCATAATTAGTCATATAATTGACATGCTTAAAGTTAATTCATTGTTCACTGATAATTTCAAATAAAAAGTAGCTATAGGGTGTAAATCAATATTGATGTAAATAATAGCATGTAATCGAGAAAATCATTCTCACACCAAGAACTGAACCCGCTTCAATTTGCTCACCATAACAGTGAGGAACGATTGCGGCAGTGCCAAAGGTGATCCTTTTTTTTGACCTTACGAATATTGTGTGCCTTGTGAACTACCTAAGCAATTGATATACGACCGTTCCACGGCCTATTAGGCATCTCTACCTTCAATCTGTTTTTCAGTAGAAAACGTGGAGTGTAATCCGAGAAATACTGCATAGATGTTAGTGCTTGGAATCAAATTGTTTCTGAAAGCTGCCAAACATTGTTTTTAACCTGCCCGAACACCACATAAGGGTTTTTGAGAATGCCAATATTTAGACTTTAAGTGGTCTTATAGAGAAGGGACCGCAGAAGATAAGAAGATGGGATTTTGAGTAGAATAGAGGAAAACCCAACTAGGTGCAAACAATACCCATAGAAAATACAAGAATGATTGTTCCTAATTGGACAATGATCAAGAATCTGGAGAATTACCTGAACAAATAAACGTTTTGTCCTGTATCTACCGAACAGAACATTATATCGAAATCTTGTATTCCTGAATCTTTATAGCTTGATGGTATAGTCTCTAGTATAAAAACTCTGGAAAAACTTTATGATCAAATAAAGTAAAAACAAAAAATAGCAAAACAGGATTGGAAATTTTAGTTTTGAAAGAATCCATTTTATAAACAGCTACTCAGCACCTACGACATACACAGATTGCATCTATGAGACACTGACATTTGTCAAAATTTATTTCCAAGACAACACAAACGTCGGTAACCTAGACCTTTATCCTATACGTCAGAGAAGATTGCAAGGTGCCTTAGACTGTATTAAATCTAAAAGCCTCATGATCATACTTTCTAATGGGAGAATGTCTAGATCTATTTACAGAGAACAATCTTAATTCCTCGAAAAAGCAATACAATCAACATGAATAACTGATACTTCAATCACAGTGATGTCCATCTTCGCCAAAGCATTTAATAAGATCTTGGCCTAACACCTTGCCCGTTATATCTATCCTTAAATCGTCTGTATGTTGGTTTTACAGAATTGATAGTTGTTTATCTAACGATACATTTCTTCAGCACGCCATCAAACACTGCCGTCAATGTATCAAACCCTACAGTAGGGGAGTGCACTATTGGATGAACTGGCTTATAAAACACCAAAACTTGTTTGTCTGTTTTACAGTTTGAACGTTAAACTCAAATTGTTTGATTAAATTTCTGCTCTAAAGTTAGTTTCCGTTGATACGTCTGCCTTTATAAGGACCGATTCTTCTTCACCTACAATATAGTCACTATTGACTTACAGAAGACCTTTGATGCTGTCCTAAATTAATCCGTAAAACGCAGCTTGAAGGTACTTAACATCCAGTTTCTTTCCAAATACTTATTGAATTCCTACATGCGGTAAATTGTTTTACAACCGTCTAGTATAGCAATCTCACGACCACCAAGATCCATATACGAGGGTCGTTTGAAAAGTCCGTGCAAAAATAAAAACTACTTAATTGTTTGGGGTAAACCTTGTTTATTTTTCAACATAGTCTCCTTTTAGGCTTATACACTTCGTCTAACGTTGCTCTAGTTTGTTGATCCTTTTTGAATAATAGGATTTGTCCAAGTCTGAAAAATAGCTATTCGTTTCTGCAATCACCTCCTCGTTTGAATAAAATCTTTTTCCCGCCAGATATTTCTTAAAATTGGGGAACAAATAGTAGTCCGAGGGAGCCAAGTCTGGAGAATAGGGGGGATGTGAAACGAGTTGGAACCCTATTTCCATTAATTTTGCGACCACAACTGCTGAGGCGTGAGCTGGTGCGTTGTCGTGATGGAAAAGGACTTTTTTGTGGGCCAAGCGTTTTTCTTGCAGCTCGGTTTTTAAACGGTCCAATAACGATGAATAATATGCACCTATAATAGTTTTACCCTTTTCCAGATAGTCGATGAGGATTATTCCTTGCGAATCCCAAAAGACAGTCGCCATAATCTTTCTGGCCGAAGGAACGGTCTTCGCCTTTTTTGGCGCAGATTCCCCCTTGGTAACCTATTGTTTAGATTGTTCTTTGGTCTCAGGAGTGTAGTGATGTATCTATGTTTCATCCACAGTGACGAAACGACGTTTAAAGTCCTGCCGACTCTTCTGGGACAGCTGCAAACCGTCCTTGCAACACTTTACACGATTTCTTTTTTGGTGAAGCGTGAGCAATCGCGGCACCCATCTTGCGGATAGCTTTGTCATGTCCAAATGTTGATGCAAAATATTATGTACCCGTTCATTCGAGATGCCTACAGCACTAGCAATCTCACGCACCTTCACTCTTCTGTCATCCACCACCATATCATGGATTTTATCAATGATTTCTGGAGTAGTAACCTCAACAGGGCATCCAGAACGTTCAGCGTCACTTGTGCCCATATGGCCACTCCGAAAATTTTGAAACCACTTATAAACTGTTTTAATCGAAGGTGCAGAGTCACCATAATGTTTATCAAGCTTCTCTTTAGTGTCCTGAGGCGTTTTGCCTTTCATAAAGTAATGTTTAATCAACACACGAAATTCTTTTTCGTTCATTTTTTTTAAAATCACTCGACTTCCTCGATTCAAACGAATGCCAAACACAAAGAAATAGACCGATCTGGCTGAAACTTGGTGTGTGTTCTTCCAAGAGATGCTACTAACTAAACATAACCTCGATATGCGCCAGTAGTGCCATCTCTCTGACTTTGCACGGACTTTTCAAGGTAGGGGTGTGTAACAAGTTCCGTTCGCTTTTATTTTTGATGATTTTGAGATAGAAGATGATGGTCAAAAACTGCAAACACTAGCCTATGTTGCTAATTTAGTCATATCTGGTTGTTTCATAGGTGAAACCTTCAAACCATACCAGTTTGTATTTTAAAGGCAGGTATTGGTCAGTATTTATATTTTGAAACATTGTTATGTCTTGTCAATTATTCTTTCTGTGCTATTATCCTGTATTCACTAATGATGTTGTCCATGATTTTAAGATGATTACATTTATCGTTTAGTATTGTAGGATCTCTTATGGTGTATTTCATGTCTTAGTTATCTGATCCTAAATTTACACCATAAGTCTCCCTGTTTTGCCAAATAGATATATTTCCAGTTGGTAATTGCTGATTTTTGGCCTACATACTGTTATATTAATTGCTTTGGGTATTTTGCGTGCAGACTGATATGTTTCCACAAACCTTTTTTGGATTTCATGGTTACTGTTTTTTAATAGTGGTTAGAAGTGTTTTATTTAATTGGAAAGGTGTGCTTGATGTTTCCAAACTTTTAATAACTTTATATAAGAAAATCCTTTTTTGGCTTGCTCTTCACAGTAGCAACTTAGATCGACAATTTGTGTATATCAGTATCTGTCTCTTTTACTCTATCCATTGTAAATTGTCCAATGTCTGCATGGATATGACTTACAGAGTGCTGTGTTGTAAGCATCTCAGTATAGGGATCACACTTATTATTTGAAAAGTTATGGTTTTGGATAAGGTAGGTAAGATATTTAAAGCAATATTCTGCTTTCGTACCTTTAGGTTTGAGATAAGTGATACCCTGGAAAATGAGAGATTAGTGTAGGTTTGTTTATGAGCTTGTTAAGAATATTTTTGCAAAATATTGATATGAGCATGTAAATACTTAGAGCCAACAGTTGTATATGGTTGACTTGTTAAATTTCAACAAGTCTGTCTGAATTTACTTCTAGTGCAACAAGTTGATAAATAATAAAAATGAAACATAAACATGTGCTTCCTAAAAGTACGATGAAAAACGCATCAGGATTTTCACAAATAAACAATAACATTTCGATATGAATAGGAAAATTTCCCGATTCACAGGGATAACAACTCACTAAAGTAAATACCCATCTTTTATTCTGCTCTGTACTTATGGATTTAAAAGGATTGAAAACTTCTGGTTTATAAAGAACTTTCAAGCATTATAAGCAAAAAATAAACAACAAAACTTGTTAATTAGGGTATAATCGAAATTTCATACAGATGAAAAGGGATTAAACAGTTGTAGAGAAAATTAGCATGGTCTTAAATTTTAGGGTATTATATAAAACTTTAGACATTTTGAAATATTACGTTTGGTAATAAAAATTGCTCTTTCTCTACAATTCTTTACTGTTAGTAAAATTGTCGGATTTCCACTCAGCTGTTAGTTTTAGTAATTCATGGAATATTTAATAACGAGTAAATTAAAGTTCGCAACTGTCTTACAGATTAAATCTTAATTTAACACTATAAAACCTGTAATAGATATATATTGTAGGAATTATACGATTTATTCATGCGTAAAGATGAAGATGTTACAGTAAAATAATAGAATGGTAAATCTAATTTAGTTATAATATGAAATCTGCGGTCCGGAAGTAATCCGAAACTAATACTAAACGTATTAAAGCGCGGAAACCACATGGGCTCCCACAATTGGAATAGCACTGTCATGTATAGAGCACCCGGGTCCATAATTGGAATATCTCGCTGAGATGGAAGGTCAAGTTTGAGTGACGTGATTGTAAATTAGAGTTACACCACCATCATACACTTACTCGTAGTTGTTGGACCTCATTTACAGACGTGCCAAGTTTAACAAATTTTGTGACGACTCCACTAATTTCGCTAGAATTCATCCCGTAACTCCCCGAAGTACAGACTCTTGTTAGGTCTTGAAATAAGGAGAACAAAGTTTAAATGTGGCCAAAAGTTTTAGTCAGTACACCATTTATGGTTTGCATGAAATTACTCTCAGTATTCCTAACTACATTCTAAAGCCTTTTTTGGAAAACCTCAGCCCTTGTTTCAATTCTTAACGGATCGTCTACAAATTTTTGTGGCCAACGATAAAAAAGAAAAAACTAAAGAAAGCTTATTTCTTTTGGAAATAAATTTGTTTTTAAGACAAGCAATACTCTCGAAGAGAACAAACACGTACAATATAGAAGCAATAACAGGAGTTCAAAAGAAAGTCGGTAAATCCTTTGTTATTATTACGTATCTGCTGGACTCATAAAATATCCTTGTCGGCCAAGACAAGGGCAACTAGACGCGCTTCAATGGACATGGGGAAGGCATTTGAAGACATAAAACCACAACCCTCTCCTGAAAACACTTGACTGACATACAATACAGCTGATATTTTTGCGGTCCATAACCTTTCTGAGTTCTTATACGTTCCTTAATATCTTTCTAAGACATAAACGAAAATACTATCTCATAAATACTTTTAGCAAAAGTCAAATTTATTCGAATGTGAAATTGTACAGTTTTTCCAAACTTATTACTTTTACGATAATCGAAGCCATTTTCTTTTGTAAAAGATCATGATTAATATCTAACTCGATACATCAGTAGATACAAATCTCACCAAGAAAATTACGCAAATTATTTGTTAAAGAAATATGTATCTTATCATACTCGTGTAAACATCAGATATTAGCTTTGAATATTTACAGAGGAAAAGCAAAATTAGTCGAGCCATACAAATAATGAATGGATAGATATGAATGCACGGAAAATTAAAATCTAATAAGGTATGAGATATAAAAAAATTCAATTGCCCGGTTTTTGTGTTCGTAATGCAGCTTTTCATGTTTTTCAAGTTCAGTGAACTTGAATCAACTGAGCGAGCTGAACCCTTTTCAGGCAGCATTTCAATTAGTTTATTAAACTCCGTGCAATTACTTAAAAATATTCATATCGTCTAATAAAATAAATTTCAGGGCATTTTGAGAAATCACATTTTTTTAATTTATAATTTAATTGACATAACGTTACTGTACAGTGTATGTAAAAAATAAAAAATCAGATTTATTACTTAGGAAATCTTTTATTCTCTTTGCCCGTTTATTGTAACACTTAATTTTGTTGTAAAAACTTTAAAGTTTACTTTTTCTCATAAATGTTGTGTGGAGTTTATACTAGGTATGCACTGCTGAAATGGTTACGTGATAATTCTTAATCTTGGGTTTGGTTCAATCAAAATAAATTAAAATCAAAAGTGAAATATGTTCCTAGGTGAGTTATTGACATTCTGCGATGGCTACACGTTTTGAAATGGTCTGACCCTACCTGGTATCACTCTTATTATTTCAACACTTACTTTAACTCACAAAATAAGCCTTAATAAAAAAAAATTGGAAATAAACAAGTAACCATTCTTTTATTAACAAACTTCTTTCGCAGAACAATGAATTTAATCGATACCTTTCGATGGCTTCCCTAGCTCACATACTTTTAAAGAAATTTTTATATGTACTTAACTTCACCGACCTGTCATTCCTGCAACTACCGATATTTTCTCTGTTTAGAAATATCGACCTGCCTTTAACTCATGGGATAACTTATGTATGTAATTGATACCAACAGTCACACTTTCTAAAAAATATCTTTAAACCCATCACTAAAAACCAAACATTCAGTATAAACTTGCCAAAAGATTTTTACCTTAGAATTTCAAATTGAAATTTTTCATACTGATGGAAACTTAAAAATGGTACCTCACACCTACTTTTATTGCGCAATTAAATGACGCCGACTAGACAGAAGCCTGGTAGCCTTGACGACCGTCATTAGGCTAACATGCGAGTGGTTCAGAAAGCAACGGACATTGTTCATACTTACAAAACCCTAAAACCGTAACTTAATTTACTTGTAGCAAGATTTTAACGAGTTTCATTTCAATAATCTGGGTTATCGTTTTTTATCTGGGCGAACAAAGAAAATTCTTGAACTGGAATTAAACGTTTGAATTTTTAGACATCAGTAAACCCTATACTCTAGTAAAACATACAGAAATGGCCTTATCTCACTGTCAATTTAAGTGACAGAACCATGCGAATACTTTTAGGGTTTCAATATTTTTGTTGCAAGCATATTTTGTGGTACATGCACAATTTTGACACTATTGATACTTTACTTTTTGTCTGTCATTCCTGCAAACGTCTTACCTGGAAGTTTCAATGGTAAATGTTTGTATCACATATTGCTTGCTACTTTGTTACGATCTATTCACTAACTAATAAAACAAGCTTTGCAAAAGAAACTAGTTTACTGAGAATTATATACATGCAATAAAAAAA